>JANRGV010177569.1:0-46568 GCA_024734035.1 Alethe castanea
AAATGAGGTGGGGGGGGGGGGGGGCACAGGGATAGAAAAACCCCAGAGTTTTTTAAGAGAGTCAATGAAAATATGTGCTGAATAGGGAATTAGGTTTTCAGGAGTGTTTATTCATAGGCTGTTGAAGGACCCAATTAAACTGGAATCCACTTTGCATGGCTGCCACAATCCCAGTGACTGATTTCAGTGGGTTTACTCTTGATTTAACCCAATATCATAAGAATGAAATGAAGCTGCTTCTTTTCCTGCTGCATCTCCAGATCTCTGCACCCCTCACACTGTTCTGGACATCTTTTTTCTTTTTATTTTCTCCTTTTTTTTTTTTTTTGTAAGCATGTAATAATATTTTGAGCAGGGACACACAAGTGGTTCAATAAATACCAGAACCAGTAAAGCCTGGTGTCACTCACTGCTGCCTTGTGGGTGTCTGAGTTTGGTGGGGAGCTGAAAATGGGGTTTTTTTATCCCTGACTTGGTGTGCAGCCCCTCCCTCAGTGCTGTGATCTCCACCCAGCTCTTTTGTACAGAGAGTTCTGCTCTATTTTCTGCCTTTCCCATTTAGAAAGACCATGTAGTCCCCTTCAAACTCCTCAGGTCTACTCTCCTTTTTCTTTCTTTGAAATTATTTAATGTTTCCCACTGCAGTAATTCCTTCATTGTTTCCTGACAAATCCTTGCTGCCTTCCTTTCCATGAATTAATTCCACCTCTGGAGTTCTGGAGGAAGGAATTGTGCTGAAAGCCATTGTTGCTCCTAGAGGAGATGCTGCAGGTCCACAGGGGTGATGATCTTTCAGGTCTTTTCCTCCTTATGGTCCTGTTTTTGGCAATAAATATTTCTAAATATGACAGAAGTTTAACTCCTGAGCCTGCTAATGGTCGGGACATGGTGCTGCTGCAAAATTATTGTAATGGAAGAGGTTTAAATATTGATAGAAGAAAATTAAATGTACTTTAATGATCAGCCGTTTCATTTGATGCCTTTTTTGCATTAGGCAGCCCATAAATGTCTTAATGATTTCATTTATTGAGTGTTTTTTTTCACCTACATAGTCTTAACTTGTGTTAAATTGTCCTATTGGCTTTGGCAGCCTGGGGAGGTGTTGAGGGTTCAGGATGTGTCACTTTTTCATTTCGTGATGCACCCAAACTTGTGCACCTTCAAATTAAACCTGTGCAGGAAGGGCTGATCTCCATTTCGTGGGGGCAGTGCCAGGGCTGCAGACACTGCAACACCAAGAGAGGTCAATCAAGCTGTAATCATTGCTAATTAGCACTTGCAGAAGCTGTAATCTTTGTATAAGTGGCACGTGGGTGAAAAATTATTCCTTGCCTCGAACACCATTAAAAATTTATTTTCCTTTGATCCTGTAGGAAATGGATGAGGCAAACACGTGGCCTCGCACAGGAAGGGGCTTTTGTCAATTAAAATTGGGCACACAAAGCTCACAGTGATGCTCAGAAAACAAAACAAATTCAGTGGATTTTTTTGCTAAATCTCTTGGTTTATCTTTTGAGGTGTGGGTTTGTTGTCTTTCTTTTCAAATAATCATAATGAATGGTAGGGAGGGCTACTTTGCCCCATCATACAGACATTTTTTTTAATGGAGTTTTTACAGAGTTTTGTATGAAAAATTAGTTTTGCTGTGTGATGAGCCCTACTGGGAATTTAGGCTTCTTCTGACATTCTTATCACGTGGATACTCCTGTCCTGTTTCTACCTGCTAATCATCTGGCTGAGGGGTTAAGCAGTTACTGAATGAATAATCTTTCCATTTTAGCAAAGTTTGCTCTCATTTTTGCTGTCTGCTCCTATTTCCATGCATATTAAATTTAGACCAAAAAAAAAAAAAAGAAAGGAGATTTAAGGAGATTTAAAGAAACCCCCTAACATACTGGATTTCTTTAGCCTTTTTTCTGCTGGTGGAGGAAAAAATGGGAGGTTTTGCTAGTTTCTGGTACTCTTAAAAATCTGGTTTTGTCACTCATTGGCTCTGTTTGTTACACAGTAAAGTATTGTAAACAATGCAATGCTGTCGAATACAGTAATAAAGTGTCTCTATTGAGCTAGGAGAGCGAATAACAGCAACACAGTTCTTCTTGAGTGAAAGAAGCACTTTATTGAAAACCAGCCCATATTTATAGGATGGTTTGTGAACCTCAAGCAGGACCATAGCAGAAAACATCCCAAAACATCCCGTGGCGTGTACATCACGCGCTGTCCCACGGTCAACACCAGCTGCTAATCTATGTTATTAATTCCTTTCTGTTTGTAAGAAAGCTATCACCCTGGGAAAGCTGGCTGAAATTTGCCTAGCAGTGTCCACGATAAAGCAGCTTTTGAAAGGGGGGAAAAGCTGGGCAAACCCCACCAAACACCTTGGCTTGTGTTTTGTTTCCCGGCGCAGACCTGTCGTTCGCCTGGATCTTCAACGAGTACCCGTCATTCGTGCGGGAGGACAGCCGGCGCTTCGTGTCCCAGGAGACAGGCCACCTGTACATAGCCAAGGTGGAGCCCTCGGACGTGGGCAACTACAGCTGCGTGGTGACCAGCAGGGCCAGCAGCAGCCCCGCGCTGGGCTCGCCCACGCCGCTGGTGCTGCGCACGGACGGTACGGACGGGGTTTGTAACCCCTGCGCGGCTCCTGTAACAGCTGCATTCTCTTCCCTGTAAAGTACAGGCTGCAGCCAAGCCTGTCACTGTCTCCTGAGCATGAGTTCGCCCACAGCAGGACATTTAGGTGGTTTGGAGTTCAGGTTTTCCCAGCTCGAGCACTGAAGAAGTCACAGACTGTTTTCTGAGGTTTCCACGGTTGTTTATTCTTTCTTATCTAAGGAATTCTTTCTCTAACTAACAGATACCTGTCTAGCACATCGATCCAAGGCACACTGCCTGCCCTTGGGGCAGGACTTACCTTTTATACTATAAATTACGTACCTGATGTTTACAATTACTTTCCAATACATGACACTTTTATTACACTGTCCAACTCTGTCCCAAACTAATCCAGTGGTGCCATCCTGACCCAAGGATGGATGGCATAAAGAAGAAGAAAGAAAAGACATACCACACCCAAAATCCTCCATCTTAGCTTTAAACTTCTTATCATAAACAATTCTAAAAATTCACTTTTCTACCTTCTGACAATCTAATCTATACTCTGCTTATTTTTTGTGACTTGTAATTCTTCCTGCAATGTTGGTAATTTTTCCCAGGGGCTGAAATCCATTCCATAAGTGTCCTAGGTACTGTGCCAAGGCCTCTGAGACCCCTGCCCGGAGGGTCTCAAGGCATCCAGTGAAGCCAGGGGAGCACCCTGGACTCCCACAGGTTAGAACCACAGATGGATTAGTTTGGAAAAGACCTCTAAGGTCATGAAGTCCAACCACCAGCCCAGCACTGCCTAGCCCATGACTAAACCATTTCCATAAGTGCAACATCTACCTGTCTTTTAAATACCTCCAGAAATGGTGACTCAACCAACTCCGGACTGCACAGATACCTGGTATACCAATTCACACATTACTGCCACGTGAATAAAATTGTAACATTGCTTGTTCACAGAATTGTGAGTGTCTGTTCTTTTCTAGTTTTAGAGAGGAATTGAAACGGATCAAAAACAATGGCCAGAAGACTCATTACAAATGTTTTTTTCATCCATAATTTAAGTGAGCCAGGAGTCTGAAAGCAAGCATTCAGAACAAAGTGGTCAAGGTTTCAAGGCTAACTGCATTAATCCTTGGTGAATGACAAGCATAAATTCTCATCACTTCTAGCTGACAAACAAAAGAAATTAGGGTGATCCATCTCTTACTTTAAGCAAGCATTCCTCACTATCATAATTGATGTCCTGTGGTTATTATCTTACATATTTTAAGAGATACCCCTTAATTAATTAAATTTTGCAGATGTTGCTTACTTTCACTGCAATAATTCATTCTCAAAAAAGCTATGGATTTTTGACAACATAAATCAAAAACCTAAAAATGACAATTCCTTTCTTAGCTGTCCTGAAGAATTAAACAAGCAAAATACAAAGTCCTGCCCTGAGCTCACAATTCCTGCAATTACTTCTCCATTTAAGCAGAGGTCTTTCTGCAGTGGAAGGGGCTAGAAAGTCACAGACTCCTCCTATCTCTTCATTCACTGTCATGAGCTTATGTCTTGTGGTTTTGGACTGTGGGCCATCCTTGGAGAGCCTTAGCTGCAATGTGACAATGATTTCTTAGGAGAAACTAAGGTATTTGTAAGAGAGGCAAGGCTTTACAAATGAGTTCATGTAGCAGCAGTTATGACATAACTTTAAAACCAGAAGACACTAAAACATGTGTTTGCAGGAATTGTATATATATGCTATCAGCTGATATAGAAGTGGAAGAAGACAGTTTTGAGACACATTTCCAGAACTATATCTAGGGTCCTGCACATTAAACTATTAGTTATCTAAAGATTATTTTGTCCCATAGATTTATCACAGGCTGAATATTGGCTTGTAAATAACCAATATAAAGAGCTAATATGTTCCATATACATACAGAGCAGTCAGTGAGCATGTTCTTAAGCTGCATTTAAACATTATTTATGCGGTTTTAATTGACTAAATTATAGCTCTGTATATGACTTGCAGTCATGACAGCAAACATTCCTTCAACAAATCAAGATTCAACCTGCTAGCTGTCTCATAAAGATAGGGCTACCTGCTCCCTTATTCATTTCATGCTTCTGAAGACATTATTAGAAAAACATTATTCCTCCTTTTTTGTAGATGTGTACAGCAGAAGTCAAACAAGACCTAAGCTAGCTTTTCATTCCTAAACCAACTGAAACATAGTAACCAGAAAAACTTCTTACAGGCTGGTATCACAAAACCTTCAACATGGCACGACAAGATAAATAATAGGAGCCAAAGATGCCATCTTGAGAAAGCAGAGCAAAAAGACTTTTAAATATGTATGCCTTTATACTTCAGTCAATTCACTTTTTTTTTTAACTAAATCAAACCTACCATTTGTCTCCCATCTTATTTGTTTACTTCACTTTGGTATTTGCATCATTAAAATGATTCATTATTTTAATAGCCTGACCTTGCAGTGTCTTAACATATATTACAGAAAACCTTATTTTTATAGTGCTATAATAGAAAGTAAAATTGCCCTTTCTGGGTAAAAATCTACATGTACAGTCTTGCCCACAATTCATTCACTTCTGCCATGCAGCAAAAGTTCTAATTAACTAGGCCTCTCAGGGGGCTGGTTAACTTCTACTTGCACAGCTATATTGCTGAAAACTGTAATATGGTCAACAATTCCCTAAAAAGAAGAGGCTTTGCACTTTCTGGAATGAGAGAAGAAATGGTTTTGCATGGATCAGTAAAGATAGCAATAATTGCCATAAGGCTTACTGCAATTTATGCAGAAGAAGTCTCTCAATTGCTCATAGTGGACTGTCAGATGTGAGACAGCATGCAAATGGAGCAGATCATAAAAATAATTTCTAGCTTGGATTCTTAGAACAAAACTCTTGAAACCTTTTATTGCTAAGAAAAGTAGGAATAGAGAAAACAATGTGATTGCTGGAAATGAAACAGAAGTGCTTATTTTATTATTCATACTTTTTTACAGAGCTACAACAGGCTAAATAATACAGTTTCCAAAGATTTATGCACAGTTATATCCTGGGAGAACAAAAGTTTCATAAATTGTCAGCACTGTATTAGTCTTCTTTCAGTTTAGAAACAATTAAAATCTTTGTTGAAAGGTTATATCTTTTTCTTTGGCCACTGGTGCCTTAAGACTTGAAAATACAGAAAAGTTTCTGGTCATTGTTAACTATATGGTTAAGTATCTTAATGTCTTATTAAGCATTGTCTCTTTGATTAATTTCAAAACAGCAGTGAAAAATACACTAGGAATATTTGGAAAAGTAAAAATTATATTGGAATAAGAGAGTCTGAACTTTGGCAGTTATGGTAGGTACTATGATACAATTTTTGCAAAGCAGGGAATACTTGCTGACAGCTCTTTCACTGAGCACCTCAGCAGAGTACAGTACATATAATATTGAATATAGCGTTGCAAACACTCTCAGTCATTTTGTGTCACCTTCCCAATGGTACTTCCCAATAGTTTAGGTATTTTTGAACATGTAGAAATATTGAAGTATGTCCTTCCAAGATGCCTACCTCCTACCTGGAACTTGGAAATATCTTTAAGTATGTTTTAACTACCAGTATTTATCTATATGCATTAGATGTAGGGCTCATCTCACCTAAGTTTAATGGTATGAAAGCACATGGTTTCGAATCTATAGTAGTTGCCTAATGCAAATGTCTTAGAAAATCATCATCTTTCATCTGTCAGAGAACAATTTATCCCTCGTGCTTAGAGAGTATCTAACGTGGGTTTGAAGTGGAAAGAAAAATGTGAAGAAATAAAGATTGTGTTAGTGCAAAGTACTAACACTTCCTGACACTGATAGTTTTACAGCATCTCTGACCCTTTTCCTCAGCCATTTACAGGCTTCTCAGAATCTTATTTCACTCAAAGCAAGAGAGTATTTTCTCTTTGAATGCAGTACAGGCTGCAGTCACTGGTCTCTAATCTCAGCGTTTTGCTTAGGAACGTGGTATGTCCAAAATGGAAAGACAGACCCCTCTGGATGGACTGACTGCTGGGATTCTAGACATCGCTCATGAGTACCTCAGAGACACCTAAACATGATGACAAAAGGCTGGTGTTTTCCATTTCCCAGGTTCTTAAAATGGTCTGCTATTGAGGGTGAAGGAGAAGGTACTGACTGAAAAAAGGTGACCTCCAAAATGTACACCTGCCAGTGACCTATCTTTTATTTTTTAACCTATGTTATGGAGCGACAGTAGACATCCCTCTTTCTTTTTCTTTTAGGAAAATACATTGCTGCTTCACCTGTTCCTCATCTTGTTTTACTTTACTTATCTTTGGGAATTTGCCTTGAAGGGATTTTCTGTGCTATTGAGTTCTTGACTGCTGAAGATCAGCAGCTTTAACATTTGCCTGTCAATGGCAGCTTTTGTAATCTCATGTTCCATACTCAGAGTGCTGGACGTTACAGCTTTGACATTTGGCCTAAGATTGAGGACTTGCTATTAGTATTTCCCCAGGAAACTGACATTTGATGGACAAGTTACATAATCCATGCTTGGATACATTTCTTAGTGAATTGATCTCCATTTCAAATTGAAATGGGCAAAGACACAAACGTAGTACACCACCATCTATTCTCCACCCATAGTGTATTTTAATAAAATGCAACATGCATTACAGCAGAAGCTATGAAGCGTATAAATCTGCAACATGCAGTTTGAAACTTGCTTACAAAATACCATAAATGCCTTCCACATTTCCCCTGTGTTTGTTTACTTATGCAGGAAGTCTAGAAAAATATTTTGATGTATTGCATGCCATAATTTTTAACATTACTCAAAATGTTCCAAGAGACTTTTAGTGAAAGTTAACCCACATCAATCACAACCTTGACATGAAAAATTACTGCCAACCTTTAAATAAAAGAAGAAGGAACAAGTGCTCTAATACTCCAGGCTGAATGCTGAATTGTTGAAAACATTTAAAGTGTTATTTGCATATTCTGTCTACAGTGGAACAATATAAAAGGGAGCCAATCACTTATTACCTTGGCTAACATAATTAAAGATATTTTATCTTCTCAACTTATATGATCCCAGAATGTGCACTTTATATAGTGAGAATTATATTTAGTAACTATTGTATTTGTAACTATAGTAACTCTTTCTACTTCAGATTAACATAGATTCCAATGAATTCCCTGGGAGCTTTTCAAAGTTAGTAAAAATGTGCATTCAGACCATGACTTTTTTCATACATTGCACCTTCCCTATTGTGTTTCCCCAGCTGAAGTTATCCAAACAAAAGGTGATATTAAACTAAGCAGGCTGACCTGATTTTCTGGTATTCCTCTTATGAGAGAACAACAAGGAATACATGCCAAGATCTGGTTGTCTCACTGGATCTGAATACAGAGCTCTTTTTATTCACAGAAAGCACAAGCAGCATGGTCTCCAGGCCTGTGCCAAAAATTCAATAATGTGCCTACCAAGGTGGCATATGTCCTGTAGCTCCTCCAAGAAAAGTAAACTTTATCAGAAGTCTGAGACTTACATCACCATGTCAAATTCCCTATATCTCTGGAGAGTTTTGGTCAATCTGATATCTCTGGACACAGAATTAAATACGATGCACACAAGGAAATGGTTCTTTTCTCTGTTATTATGGAAAACTTCAGCCTTGAAATATTTTAGCTGTACATTCCTCTAGACTGTATGCTTTATAAAACCTTCTTATTACAAATCCAGCTTATTTCAGAGCCTTGATCCGCAAAGCCTCTTTATATACAGATTCTGATGGTTTTTTGCAACACATCTAAATCACATCATCTAATTTATTCGAAGTTCTGACTGTGGTTTTCAGTCTCTTGCCGCATTTCAACAAGTTGTGCAAACTTGAAAATATGGCATTTACCTGAAGATATGAAAATTGCTCTTCTGCTTCATCTGACTTGTTATTCTACTCTTGCAGTGGTCAGATTCACCTATAAATGCTCTATCACACTTTTAAATCATGCAGTTTTGTATCTCTCAGGGAAATAGATGAAGGCAATCTCCTTCTGCTCACAGTGGTAGCTTTACAGGCTTAACCTGAATGCTCACTGTCAATGAACTAAAAGCATTTTAACTGAGCTAGTAAAAAACAAACAAACAAACAAACAAACCAACCCCCTGGAAATTCCCAGGATTTTTAAAATAGCTACCCCAAAGCAGGAATCAATTGTATTGTTAACTTGAGAAAATCAGTTTCCAGAAAGTATGAACAATGCTCACAAATAAGAAAATAAATTTAACCAAAAGCAGATGAAATTAATCAAGGAGTTCTTTTCTGTGATGTCTTCTTACTGCCTGAAACAACAATGTAAATTTAGTATATGTCAGCTGTATAAATGAAAAGCACAAGACCGAGTTTGTAGCTATGAAACTTTGATACAAATAGTAAATTGAAAATGTTAAAGGAAAAACCTTATGAAGGAGAAGATGAGATCTGTGTAAACATGTTTCTCTTTGTCTTATTCCTCACCAGAATTTTCTGGTTCAACCAGATAATGAGTGCTTCCCAGCATCTTAAAGAACTGGTCAGATTTACAGCTCAATTTTTCACAGGAGAAAACTGGTAGCACAAACATTAACCATTTTCAATCACTCTTAGTGTTCATCATCTTTGTTTTAAAGAGCTCCAAATAATCTAATGAGTTTTAGTTTTTTCATTTGTCTACTTTTAAGGAAGATGCTTGTGCTGGTTTTCACTGGGATAGGTATTTTTTCTCATAGTAACTGGTATGAGGGTATGTTTTGGGTTTGGGCTGAAAACAGTGTTGGTGGTATGGAGGTGTTTTTGTTACTGCTCAGCAGTAACACAGAGTTAAGCCTTTTCTGACCCTCACCACCACTAGGGAGTGGGTGCACAAGGAGTTTGCGAGGGGACCCAGCCTGGGAGCTGACCCCAGCTGACCCAAGGAATGCTCCATGTCATAGTGCATCATGCTCAGCATGTTCACCTGGGGCAAGAAGGAAGAAAGGGGAAACGTTCCAAGTGGTGACATTTCTCTTCCCAAAACACTGTTACATGTGACAGGGCCCTGCTCCCTGGAGGTGGCAGAAGCCCTGCCTGCCCATGGGAAGGGGTGAATGACTGCCTTGTTTTGCTTTCCTTGTGTGACCAGCTTTTGCTTTACCTGTTAAACTGTCCTTATCTCAACCACATGTTCTCTAGCTTTTACTGTTCCAATTCTTTCCCCTATCCCATGGTAGGGGAGTGAGTATGGGACTTGCCTGGGATTTAACAACAACAATGCTGAAAGAGTCTCTCCTCTCTTCTTCTGCCTGTTGTCAGTAATCGCCTTGCAATGGCAAGAAGCACTTCAGGAGAATCTATTGGCCATGTTAGGTTATGTCTGACCACTAGACTGATGCTCTGAAGGCTATAACTCATGGGATTCTGTGCCATAATTTTTCTTCCACTTCATTTACAATATTCCTATTTTTAGTATCAACGTGAGACAGACACAATTATACTTGAAGTTCAGCAGCATATAATAGGTGTCTGAATTTGATTCTTCAATTATTCCAATCATCATTTTCACAATTTAGCCTAATTTACACAGTGCTATTTGGTTTTAAACATCCTGGACTCGAAGTAACATGTTTAAAATCAGGTATTTAAAAAAAAAAAAACAAACATAAATTATGAAGAAATGCATTATAGTTAAGTATCTGTGCTATGCTATGTTTAGCAAGTATAGAGTAGCATGTGAGATTATATTTTTAGCAGCTGTATTCTCCATTAATATTTTTTTTCTGAATGCTGAGAACAACCATCCAGAGTGAACTTGCACTCTTTATGGTTTTGGAAATTTGAAAAAGCTGCTGTAAATTTGTTTTCCTTTCCTAGCTCTATTTTAACCCAATCTCTACCTGTGCTTCATCTCATTTCTTTTAGCTCCTATCCTTCAACTGCAATTTCCAATCTTTTTGCAGCTGAGCTCCTCAACATTCCAACTGCAAAGAGGTGGGGACCTGGAACCCTGGTTTTTTTCTGACAAAGTCTTTCATGTGAACTAGCAGCAATGAGGTTGAATTGCTACAGAATTATTTTGCAGACCTTAAGTATCTGTCTGAAGTTCAGTCTCCTAAGTACAGGTCTACCAATTTTTGCCTGGGATTTACTGCAGAGAAACACCTTTCTATGTGCAGTGAAGTTAGTCAGGTGCCATTGTAAGATAACTTTGATCATTTGTGGGCTGGTTGGATTTATTTTATTGCATATGCATAAAACAGCTGTGCAGTGAAAATAGAGTGAGTCTCTCAGAAACCTCTCTGAAATTTGCAGACCTGGTAACCCTATAGGGCTGAATGCTGCTTTGTATATGGAGTTAGCCAGGCTAGAAGGTGTCAACAACTCACAGACATTCTCTGCAGATATGTGCCTGGAGCTACAGGCATTCAGCAGCCAGGCTGACACTACTGCATATGTCCAGTAGCAAACAAACTCACAATGATGTGATAGCATAATGAGCAAAAATTGCTCTGCAACAGCAAACAGTAACTTCTCAGATAGGTTTTCAGCTGTTTAAATAAATAATAAATAAATGATAATGCAAAACACACCAAAAAAAGCCTCACCAAAATACTGATACTTTCAATCACCTTTAGTTAGGCAAGCTACTGGGAGCAGAGACAACCCAGAGGAGTGGAGATGGCCCCACCAAGTCATGCTTAGCATAAGATTTGCAGGTAGCACATTTTACAAGAATTTCTGTTCTAAAAATATTTTTAGCTTAGAGCCCTTTGGAGCGTAACTTTGAAGGTCTTAACTGAGTTATAACTAGAATTGTATCTAAAACATACTCCAAGAGACTAAAATATCACTGCTTCTTTCAAGTACAGATATGGAAAACATCACTAGTATTATCCTCACAGAACCTCATGGTAAATTTTGATTTGTATAATGTGTATCTAAGTACTGTATACATATATCCCATTGATGTCAGTAGTATATCACAGCTGTGACCTGCTGTGCATATCTGAGAGGAAATTTTTGTAACTGAAAAGATTTCTTAGTGTCTAAAAGATAAAAAATTGTGATGAGATTTGGTCATTGTTCCCAGAGCTGTATAATTAGGCTTAAATGTTCTAGTTACAGTCTTGCTGTGGATTTGCATGTGTAACTCCTGGTGATTAAAGCGAAACATGAAGAGCAGAACTAAGCTTTTGCTCTTTGGGAAGCAATATATGAAACTGTACCCACTGAAATCACTAGGAGTATTTTCTTTTCTTTGCTGGGTCAGGATTTTCTCCCATGTCGGGCTAAGTGCTCAGTAGATTCATTTTCAGACACTCAATTCCCTCTCCCTTTTCTCCTGGTTAGATAAGGTAAAGTATTTTCAAGAAAAAAGTAAAAAGAGAACTAACCCAAATAAATGCATAACCTCGATATCCTACTTTTCCCTGGTATAAAAGGAGAAAAAAGGGTTTATGTTCCCACTGTAGTTTTGATTCTAAATCAAATGTAAATATAGAATGGAATGTAAATCCATTGGGATTTTGTGTGGTGAATTTTACAACATTTTTAATATCGATTCAACTATATGCTGGAAAGTGTCTTTCATTAAAAAGTCCATAAGCATTTGAGAAAGGAGTTGAGGTGGTGTCTTTTTGTGGGCTGAAGTTTAAGCTCCTCTTGTATATAGCCAGGTGAAATCCAGAAGTGTGCAAAAAGATGTAAACCATGTCCGCCTCTGATCTCCAAGATTTTATTACATGCTTGCCTTTACACTTGCAACTCCTTGGTTATAGTTCAATTGAGTTCTGCCTCACTGTGTCACTGTCTTAAGTATTTTTCATTTTTCTAATGTCAATAGCTCTTCTGTTGAGAGGACTCAACAGGAAGTGGATGCAGGGAGTTTGAGCTCTGATGAGATCCTTTAATCCACCCCTAATCCCCCTCAATTAAAACTCCATTGATGACAGAAAAATCATTAAGGGCTGAAGAACAGGAAAATGAGTGAAAACAACCCTGCATGAGAAATTAGATACACAGCTTTTAACAGGGGTGTCCTGCTCTTTCCCCAGCCCACCTCCTTTCTGTGCCATCCCTGGCAAGCCAAGCTCTATTCCTACAGCTGAGCAGTAAAAACATATAGCCTGGCTGGCAGCTCAAATAATGCAGCTCTCTCTGTTCAGGGAGAGTTATGCACAGAATACCTAACCACACATTCCACTGCTGGGGAGGCTGAGGGGATCTGGAGGCTTAAGTGAAAGATCCATTCAGTGACTGTTCTCTTCTATAAACACATAACACTAGTAAACCATACATGACTGTTCTACTGATGCACTGCTGCTTACCTGTGTATTTCTGTAAATAATTTCTTGCAACGAAGTTTGCAGAGATAGAAGGAAAACTACAAGTAAAAATATTTTAAAAAATCACTGTCTATAAATAAGTTTAAATAGAATTCTTTCCTATTTTCTACTGTAAACCACAAAGGGTATTTATTGTTTGATATTTTTACAATTAGGGCATCCATTCTTCTGGTTTACATATTTTCTAATGAAGTGGGGGGCAAATTAGGCCAAGAATGCAATATTTAATGTTACCTCTCCCCTTTGCACAACCCTCTCCTCCAAAACCTTCAGGTGGTTTGTAGGTCATAGTGAAAGAGGAAGCCTAGTAGAGGGTGTACAAAGAGCTAACGAGAAGCAGGTCTGAATGATATTTTCCACTGGGAAACCTGGGAACCATATGCTGTAAATGTTGAGTACAGTTAATGTGGCTTGAAGCAGCTTTAAATCCATTTACCCTGCATGAGCCCCCTTTCCCCAGAGTGCACACATGGGTCATGGAGCCAAAAAGCAGTACAGAAACCAGCTGGACTTTGTTAAAGGGTCTGGTGGTAGCCAAAGGAAAGCTTTTGATAAAGGTTTTTTTCCAAGTCTATGCTGAGAATCTATAGCATTGCAGTCTTGATTTCTCATGGATTCCCAGCCTTTATTTTCTTCCTTTCTTGGTCAGAAAGAACCCTATTTGGAATCTCAGATAATCTCACAGGCAGCAGAAGGGTATGAGGTAATTCACAGAAACTTAAGACCCAAACAACTGTAGTCTTCTTGCACTTATTTTGTTCCCCCACGTGATTTTACACTGTAAGGGAATATGTAAACTTCCATCTTTCTTCATCATTGCTTAAAAATGGAATGGCCTGGTGCTTTTCCAGGTAATCTGTGTGTACCTATAAACTGAAATGTAGCTCATAAACATTAACCATGTAGAAACAATACATTCGCTGTTTGCAATCACATTATAAACAACTTAGATGTAAGACACAATTTGTAGACATCTGTAATGTTCCAGAACATGGAAACCCAACCTCCACACCTAAACCACAGAGAAATTATCTGTACATATATATTTTGCCCTGCACATAAGCTTTCAACCAATATGTATATCATCCCTATGACTTTTTTTTAATAAGTACTTCTTCTTGAAATATTGGTGGTATTAAACCTCTGACCATTTTTACACTCCTTTAATGCCTCTTCTCTCTATTTCCTTGGTACACACTTACTGCTGTCTGCTTCAAACTGCAGATATCCAGAACATCTTAGCTGCATACTCAAGTGCCTTATTCAATTCCTTATATTCTAATTCCCATGTAGTGTCCCTAGGGGTTGCAGTAAAAACAATAATTCACGGGTCCTGACCCTTCAGATACTTTCTAGTGCAAGTAATATCCTCTAACACTGGTAAGCTGGTAAGAACAGGCTGATGATTTGTGCACTTGGCAAACAGAGGCTGAAGAGATTCTTCAGAGGTTTCATTTGATAAACAGGAGAATGTTGCCACGCATGTATTCCCTGACATTTATTTTGATACAACAAAAAGCTTTTGAAAGATAGGCAATTTCCAAGTATTGAAGTACCTTGAAGTTGCTTGTAGATCTCCCTGGGACAGCTGGGAGTCATCCCACTTGCTCCTTAGCCACCGGCCAGCTGCCAGTCATCAGCTTCAGCTGGAAAATTACAGGATCTGCAAATCTTCCACAACTCCTCCAAGTTCTATTTATAGAAATTTACTAGGACCTACACTCACACCAGTGAGTCTGGTGCCACTGATAATTTTAGAGGGGATTTGGCTGGCTTCTTCTTTTGAACAACCTCTTTTTTTGAACAATTTTGATACAAGTAAACATAAGGTCAGAGTCAAGACCTTGCAGAACATTTGTCTCTTTTGTAACACTGCAAACTTACACGTTTTAGCACTTAGTGCTGTTGCAGAGTAGTCCACTAGCAGATACTCTCTGTCAGTTTATTTTTGTATACTGAAATAAATAAAAAAGGCACCGCTGCTGGTTTTTCACAGGAGAAAAGGCTACACAACTTGATTAATCTTGTGAATAATACTCTAGATTGATTTAATTTCTTTCGGTCAGACAGACAATTCAGTTACACAGTCCTCCTCAGGAGTCAGAGAGCACATATGGGGAGCATGATGCTCAGATGGGTGTCTGAGGAGTCAGTTCCTTTATCAGCCCTATAACAGATATCCTGCTTCCCCTCCTCTCAGTTTTCCAATCTGTTAGCTGTGGTTGAAGTTCCTGATCGATTGTATGAACACACTGAGGTCTATAGGTAGTCAGGCTACTTTGCCCAGATAAATTATGGTCAGACTTCACCCGGTAAAAGATAGATTTACCTGATGGCAGGAGGATATTAGGGTTGATGCGTAGAATACCCACATAGTGTACCTTTTCAGTAATACAAATCTAAATAAACTCTAAGAGTAAGCCTAGATCTCTAAAATGAGATGTGTTCACCTATTCAGCATCTGCTGTTCCTAGATGCCAGGACCTGTTCACTGATTGCAGCTATTTCTTCAGGATTCCTGCATTTCTTTAGGAACACAAATTACAGATAATGCAGCCACATGGGCTATTTTGTGACCACACAGAAGGACCTTAAACCTCTAAGCAGCACCAAGAAAAACAGAACAAGCCACAGATTCCTTTATGTCTTTTCAGTATGTCCTGTGTATGAAGTGAGGTGTTCAATATGCTGCCCCGGGGAGCAGTCCAGCAGTGTCTGCAGGCCAGGAGAGACCCAGCCTGTGCCTTCCTGGCACCTAAGGGCTGCCACCACTGCTGCCAGGGCCATGTCTCAGCAAGGCAAAAACAAGTCTCTGCAGCTTTTCTCTCCTCACTTCCTCACTCTATTAGACTGCGCAGAGAAAGTTTTGGCTCTAATCAGGCATCATTTCCCACCAGCTATTGCAGTTGATGAAAAAGGGATTTCAAAGCACTTGATTAGGTATGCAGCATGAGCCTCTATGTAGCCTTGTGTAAGACAGGATTACAGGCTGGTGTCTTTCTTCCAACTGACTTTTTTTTGAAGAACAATTTTGGTAAAGTCAGCATTTCTAGAATCAGGCATTTGTGACCAGCCCAAACTATTGCTTGACTGTGAAAAACATTAGTGAATGGAGAAAGGTGTGTGCTTGTGAGATGGGCACTATGGCAAATTGGCTGTAGGAAAACCAGAACAGCAGGCACGAAAATAAAGCGTTAATCAGAAAGTCAAAATTCAGGTCCAGTCTAGTGTGTCCATGGAAGAAAACAGCACTTTTCCCAGAAAGAGTTGATCTGCATGTTTGACTCTATTTGCTCAGCTAAGGAAGACAGCCCAGCACTCATTGCTGATGGGCAGCATAATGGCAGGCTACCAAAGTCTCAGGTGCTTTTCTCCCTATCACTGGAGATATAAGATTAGAAGTGATCTGGGAAAAATTTTGGGATACTACCATCCACACTCAATGAAATTAAAATGGTTTAAACTCTTCCTAAAATATGTTCACTTGCTGAGAATAGAAACACTGGGTCACTTTTGCCTATATTTTGTTCTCATTTCATGCAAAGTTAGCACTGCAAGCCTCACAGACCCTGTACTCATTGAGCAGTGAGGAAGTGAGACCACAGCCTGGATCTACCACTAACATCATAAGTGAGATGCATTCCTTTATATCTACTTTAGTTTCTAAACCTTGTTTAACTCAGGTGAAACACAAAACTGTAACACTGCTCTACTTGAATTCACTGATTTCCAGCAAATTGGTCTTGTGAAATCCAGCTTGAGCAGAGAGCAGGAGCCTTGGAGAAGGAAGATCTTTCCCTGTACTTTGAGTTGAATCTTTCTTCAGGTCTACTTGATGAAAAATGAATTCCACTGAAAAGGTGAGTATTCCTAAGAACTTCTTACATAGAAAACAATTAAATGCATACAATTCAAGAAGTTACTGCCAAATGTGACTAGTTAATGCGGAAACATCCAGAACAGTTTCTTAGAGACTGCTAGTGAGTTTTCATGCAAATTCTCAGCTTAAATTTTTATAGAAGAAAATCACTAAAAATAATTTTGCCTTATTGTATAGTATCATTATCTTGAAAATATTCATTTTGTTTGGACTTGAAATATCAGGGTAGAGTGACGTAAAAACAAAATACATCAAAGGGCTTTGGATGCTCTCTTTGTATACTAATTTGGAAAAGTAATTTTCGTATTTCTTTTTTCTTCTGAGGAAACTAATAGAAGTCAAAACTTTCTTGCCAAAAGAAATGTGGGGTTTTTTTAAAGTATGCTCTTAGAAAATAATTTCTATTTTTTTTCTAGAAAAATGTATTTACTATCAATAGCATTTAAATGGTGTCCAGCTATTAGGAAAAATAATTATAAACATCTTTCCAATGTAAAGTCAAATACAAAGACTAAAGGGAAAAAAAAAATCTCAAAACTGTACATATAGAATACAGCATTAAGAAAAAAAAAGAATAGCTGCATTATTTGTTCTTATGGATTGTGCAACTTGGCTCTTTATGAGTCGTTGAATGACAACTTAATTTGCAAGTGGGAGAGCAAAGAGAATAATATGATAATTTATCTCCAAATGAAGATAGAGCAGTAGCTTACACAAAGTGTATCAACCCCTTTCACAGATAGATTTATTTAGAAGTCTTCCAGTAAAAAGTATTTTAGCATTTTTTTAAAAAAACAATTGTATCCAGCTGAAATTACTTTCACTTGCGCTTTTAAAAGCCTTTTACATGGGAAACTAATGCACAACTTGCTACTTGAGGGGGCAGAGTATGGATGCACTTAAGTTTGAGAGGAGAAGGAGGTGTTTTAATATGCAAGTCTAATAGTGCTATTGGGTTTTCAAGAATCAGAACGATTTAATTGCCTCCTAAAGCACATCTAAATATCATGATATTCAGAGACATGCTATGTATTGTTAAATTTTTTCAGTAATATATAACAAGAACACAATAGCTCCAGTAAATCAGACTAAAATGAGTGATTAAGTACCTGATTTAATCCTGTGCGTTAATTTTAGCTCAGATGGTCCTTGCTTTGTTTTATAATACAATTGCATTCAAGACTAAATCATTTGCATGCTACTGGAATTTATATTAAAAATAATCTTAAATTATCAGGAATGAAAGGGAACAATTGTTAGGAATCAGTGTTAATATATCAAAGGCAAGTCTTTAGTGAGTTTCTCAATTCTTATTTAAGAACAAGCACTCAATTGCCTTAGAATTCATGAGCTTTTTCCCAAAGTACAGTCACAGTCACTTCCCTTTGGGTTTCTAGATTTTAGACACTACTACTATGCCTCCAAATTGTCTGCAACCTCTTACTTAGCATGTTTTAAATTTTCCTAAAAAAATATTTCTCTATCTCAAAACTACAGGTGTACTATATCATATCTTTCCAAAAGATTCAGAGTCAAAAGGAGAATTTAATTCTAAATTACTCCTTTAAATTCTGTAGATCCACTCATCTATCTGTGTTGTCTTCTATCTCCATTCAAGTGATTATTCCACCTTTCAGGCGTTTATCTTGGCTCCTAGCTGTTCATTGCTCCATCTGAAACCCACAACTGGCTTTGGAAGAAAGGCAAAGAGTTCAGAGGTAAACACACAGTGTATTAGTTAAACTGGTTATAAATAAAACAAAAATGGCCTATTAGGAAGATAGCTGATATAATCTTTCTGAGTGTTATGGCCATGTCGCCCACATGGAGCCTATCCTGTGTCTGTGGTCCTGCCCCCTGTGATTCTGCTGCTGCTGCACAGGGCTAACACGAGCAGAGTGACACCCAGCATAGCATCCATCAAGAGTTCCAGCATTATTGAAAAGAACCTGACCTGTGTTTCTTTCTGAGCCACCTAAGGCCCTTCCAGTGTGGATTTCTTAAGCTGCATCTAGTCTTTTCCCAGTGCTGAAAAAGGGGATAAAAGCCCCTTTTTATTGAGACAGTGGAAGGGCTCCTCCTGAAGCCTGGGGGTCTCCTCAGTGCCTCAAGTAATAACCACTCAGCTTGGTAAGAACTGCTGCCCTCCACCTGCCACCTCAGCATGAGCCTTGAAATGCAGCAGAAAGGCAAATGCGTGGGCTGTTAAGCTGAGAAAAGAAGGGCCTGTTGATCCATTCTGAGTGCATGGGCTAATAAGTCAGTATTTATTTTCCTGTCTCCATGTGGTGGAGAAAAGTCTCAGTGAGTGCCAGTGACAGCTATGGGGACCAGCTGATTGCAGGGCAAATAATATGGATAAGGTGGAAACAACGGACAGTCATGGGAGGTATATATAAACCCTTAAAAATCTTGCAGATAAAGATATATAAAGATATATTGTTTGATGCTTATTAAGCTAAGTAAATCTTAACTAGTTTTTAGGAGTTTTATTTAGAGTAGTACTGAGCAAACTAACAGATTAGGAAAATATTCATATTCATCACAACTCATCATCCTCTGTGCATGGTCATCCCATTCTCCATCCTCTAGGTAAAAAACATTCCATGAGTACTGCAGAAAAGAGAGCAATCCAGCATTCACAGAAACATGCCTCCACACTGGGGGAGAACACTGCTTCATGCTCTTCATGGATCTGTTTCATATAAAAACAAGGATATTAACACAAAAACACTGGTGACCTAGTTCAGTTGTTGACTGTATTATAGTAGAGACAACAATCTATACTGATACACACAGATCAACAACTTCAGCTCTAAAACATGAGGCTCCTTTACACTTGTAACTCTTTGGTAGTAGAGCTGCAAAACTTTAAGTGTTGTTCCTGTTCATATGGACATCTCATGCCTTTTCAGTCCTTCCAAAGGGCATATTTCAGCCATGTCCACACTGGTGTTCCCACCACTGGCTGGTTACACACCACATACATACATACCTCCTCTTCTGCCTGAGTTTGGCAGCATTAGCAGTCACCTGGTACTCACCAATTTCCAGATCTGAGGAGGAAAGTCTCTGATTTGTGGAGATATCCAGGTCCTACTGTGCCATTGGAGCTATGGGGTGCTGAGACAATCTGTAAATCAGCCTCTAAGTGCAGTCCATTGATTGATAAAATATTAAAAGCCTGTAATTAGTGCATAAATTTTAGGTAGTGCCACTGTTCCTCCAGTCAAACAACATAAACTTCTGAAATTTATCCATAACTATGCATATTTAGCCATCCTTAGATGTTTCTTACACTTTATGTATCTATATTTGTGTCATGACAATTACTAAAGAAATAATATCTAGCAGTGGGTTCTCTTGAGTCTGTTTCATAGAAGCAGCTACATCCCTGTAAAGAAGCTGCCAATTTGGCTAATAGAAAGCTCTCTCATTAGCTTGTTTTCAGTACTTCTTGCTTGAGAAACTTCCTTTGTTCTCATCAATGTGACTTTGAAATGAGACTAAAGGAGAAGAAGCTGGCTGGAATAGAAACTTCTTACACACTACTCCAAGCCTTCATAGAAGAATTTTTAAAGAAGACTGCAGTCTTAAAAATCAACGGTGTAGTTGAATGATTTCCTATAAATGCCAAGTGTCCAAAGTACCATAAATTTAAAGGTCATACCTTAAAAACATATAAGCCTCTAACCTCCTTAAAACTGTGATGGATTTTACCTTAAATTAAGGATTTTACTTTTTTAGTAAAACCTATCCCATATGACTTTTGCCAAGATGAAACTTATTTTGCCACTTTTTAGCCTCTTGAGATTCCAATTCTCCTAGTTTAATAAAACCCATGAATGCAATCAGCAGGCTACTCTTCTGCTCCCACATCTCTAATAAAAGATATTGCACGAGTCTATATCCAGCAAAGATCCTCACATCACACTTCTTGTAACCTCCTATACTGTTATCTTTCATAATGTCTATGCAAAAAAGGCTGCATAGTTCTCTCTTCTGCATATGGAAAACCAAACTGGAAATACATATGTGTAAATTCCTTACTTGACCTATATTAGGGAAGGAAGTAACAAAAGAGCTGGAACTGGTTTCCCTCTTTTTCTAGCTGTTATAAGTAAGCCTGTTCTTACTTGTGTTTTCCAGCACTCATTTTCCTGTGCTCAGTTTCCAGTAAACCCACTAGAGATCCTCCAGCATCTGTCTTTGTTTCTCTCATGTTTATATATTAATCATTTCACATGACAATGTAAAATATTTCGGCAACAATAAAAGCTGACTGGAAAGCAACTATAGCAAGCATAAAGGACCAAATTCTAATCGAGTTATATTAATGAGCTGCATGCTCCTGTCCAGCAGGACTCTCTTTCAGCTTGGTGTAATGCCTTATAGAATTTAGCAACAAAATAAATGGTGTGAAGTTTCCTCTTTGTTTATGTGAACCTCTGTTAGTGTAAGTCCATGACATCTAGCAAGAGAAAAATATTTCAGAGAGAACTCATAGCACCTCAAAAGTCTCATTTGAAGAGTGCTTGCTGGAGCAGGGAATAGGCTCCATATCCTATGGCAAAAAAAGTCCTAAGAAATTAATGGCCCAGGCTAAAGCTGGGCTCTTTCTCTGACCGTCTCTAAGAAAAGCTGAAGGTAACATGACCTTCCTCTCCAAGGACATACCAGGCCCTCTGGGGAGTCATAGATTTGTTTGGTGGAAGAAAATCACACCCCAGCAAGGGGTCTGCATCCTCTCTCCTAAACTGTAAGTTAAAATCCATCAGTCATTTTAAATATGTCATACACAGAATTTTACCCTACAGCATTAAAATAAACAGCATGATGCTGGTTTTGTGCTATTTTTCTTTCATCTACTAAACTGTCTCTGTTAGGCACTCCAATACTACAGTAATGGGCTCCGAGTTTAAGTTATTAAGTTTAAATAACTTAAACTCAGAGTTAGACTTTAACCATATTGCAGTGTTTGTCCTGACAATACCACAGCACCATAGCATTTTTCAGCAAAACACGAGGAAAAAAAGTGAGAATGAAAAAATATGGTTGCATCATATCAGGAAACAATAGTCTAAATGCCAATCTTCAGGCATTTCTAAGTGATATCCTTGTGTTTATACTATTGGTTCAACCAACATTACTCTGCTTCAAACTAAAATAATAACAAGAACAGAACCATTTGTTCAGCCTGAGTGCTGGAAAAGGAAAATGACGTTGTGTGTAGAACTGCAGGAAATTATGTTGACTGATAACAAATATAATTATTTCCGAATTATTATGATTGTGCACAATCATTCCATGAATGCAAAAGATTTTTTTTTTCCCACTCCTCCTTTTTCCCCTACAGCACAACTCCTTATCTTCCCTCTTTGTTCCTACCTTCTGCAGCAGTTGCAACACTGGCACTGTGCCCCAGCACATGAAAGCTATAGTGTTGTGGATTATCAGACTTTTTGCCTGGAATAAGATGGATGCAGGAACACTCTGTTTAACAAAGGTCCCACTTTATCTTTGCCAAGGCTTCTTCCCCCTGCTCTTTGAAGGTTTACTAGAGTATATTGTGTCATAGGGCAACATTAAGGGTAGCTACTTCCTGAGAGGGTTTACAGGCTGCAGAATTAGTTCAGTTTTAAGAAAACCAACCTTAAAACAATAATTCATGACAGTGTCACTGTAAAAAGGCTAATGATTCTGGCCTGAGGTGTTAGTTGGTTGGATAAAAAGGTTCATGAAATGGATTCTAACAAGAAAAGAGTAGAATATGAACAATGATTGGAGAAAGCCTCCAAATTGGCAAGCTATTGTAGAAGATTGTAGCTGATGATATATGCTATAGCAACGGAAGAGAAAGGAGATGGATTGTGAAAATTAGACCTCGATGAGAATCAAAGAACTGAAAAAAAATAGTAAACTATAACTGATTTACAACAGCCTGTTAAATAATATTGAAAAAGGTTACCCAAAATGAGAGAATAGTCCATATGTTGAATTCTGGTTTTGCATTAAGTGAACCATGGGAAAATTTTTAGGTGCACAGTTATCATGACCTGAGACCTCTTCCAACTATGATGGTGTGAAAACAAAGATGAGAGCTTCAGTTGTTAAAATCCACAGGCTATAGTAGAGAAAGCCTGCACAACAAGCCTTTAGCAGCAGCTGGACTAAATACCAGAACCTAGGAAATATCCCAAAGTGAAGAAATATCCAAAACCACTGCTAAGCTTTTGATAGATTCATCTACAGTGACTAAGCAGCATCAAAGAGGACAAGTTTACAATGGAAAATTGCAGTGTGTCAAAGTGGAGCACCAACTTGTGTGGAAAAGACCATTAGTCGGTAGCAGAGGCCAATGTCCCACAACATGACATGTTCTAGTAGTCCCCAGCCACCCTTTTGTTGTGCTATGAGCTGGAGGAGCTGGAGGATAGGAGGCAGATTTGTTTATTCAATTGCTGAGCTGCAGAAGGCTGGCAGGGAGCTGCTGGCACAGGGGATGGTCACTCAGAGCCATGAAAAGTCTTTCTGAAATAAGCAGTCACGACTGTCTGCCTCACACAATGTAACCAGTCACATCTCATCAGAGATGTCTAATGTCCTAATGATGTCTGCACTTCTTATTGACTGTGCACAAGAGAAAAGACTGTCTTAGACAAGGAGACTTTGTCCCAAGCACTAGGTCTGGACTGAGCCTACTTAAACAGGGTTTAAACAAATTCTCATGAATTGAAGCAGAAGATTGCTGTTTTGAAAAGGGCTGTGTTTATCCTGGGCACTTGAGTGTCACATCTGTGTCTTTTCTTTGACTGCCAGGATCTGGAAACTTGGGATCATAGCAGCAGCTCCTAATCAGGCTTTCCAACGTGGTGAATCTCTTTTTGAACTAATCCTGTTAAAAGGAGGGTTTCAGACAAAGCATGAGGCACAAGTCCAGCCACCAGCTCTTTGAAGCCCCGTTTTTTGTGGAAAAATTAAAAATGTCTGTATTTACGTGGGATATAGATTTGCTTTGTAATAACTGCTCAGAAGGGGATGTGCTACAAAACTCCCATGTTTGACCTCTCAGGGTGTCAGACTTAGGGAAGCAACCACTGTCTGATCATCCCTTTCCTACAACACACTGACCAGTGGAATAACACAGACATTTCTATTTTATATGAATCTATTAGGTCTCTGACCAGGCTTCACATCCATTCCTCCATTTATAATGCTTCAGCTACAAATATCCTGGCAACATTCTGCTCTTGCTATCTTCATAAAGATACATGCCAAATCTACTTTTCTCTCCCTTGCCTTGGTAATAGAGTGAACCCTACAGTATTGTCCCCAAACTGCCTTGCTGCTTTGAGTCCTTAGGCTAAATTTTAGCCTATAAATGTCTTGCAACACACAAGATGAACACAGGATTTCCAGTATAAGAAGAGAAACAATACGAAACATTGTGAAACAAGTATGGCCTCTTGCTCCAGAAAGCAAAGTATTAAAACTATCTTAGCTGCAACTTGACAGTGTAGAAATTATCACGGGGTCTTATATAGGGAAACTGCTTATAAGCAACATTAAAGGAGATGGATCACTAACTCCTCAAATAACAATGTCTTAAAATAATGAAAGTGGAAAAGAAGAAACTTGAGACATCCAAAACCTGCAAGCTTATCTTGGCAGATAAACTGCTGTTACTAGCTACCTATTGAGCCAACTAATGTTTAATTTCACTAACCTTGAGTGAAGGCCTATGTAAGAGGCACAATCAGACAATAGGTGCAAAGGAAGAGATAAGGAAAAACGTAGAAAGATTAGCAAGGGGAAAGGCTAGTAGGGGATTTTGTCTGCTACAAAAAGAATTATGTTCTTAATGGGGGGAATAAGACATAAAAAAAGGACACTGGAACACAGTAAAGACAAGAGATCTGCGCTTTACAAAGTTTGCTATGCAAAAGAACTCATTAATATATGTTAAAATATAAATATATATACACATATATGCATTTTGCAGAGATATGAAAAGCTTTATGCCTTGAATCATGTTCTAATCATACTTTGCCTTTCAGAAATATGCATGCTTTGATGTTGGCAGTGGGATAACACTGTTTGTGTTCTATTTATCTATACTGCACAAAACCATGTAAGATATATATTATGCTACAGCAAGGGCTTTGATACACAGGAATATTTCCTCTTTTAAAATATTGCCCTTCCTTTTTACTCATCAGGAGCTTCATCAGAGCTACCTGCCTCGAAGAGACCGGATTTATTCAAAACATCCTTATGCTTTATATTGATGTTCCAGGCAATTCAAAAGTGGGACATCTGTCTGTGAGCACCTGTCAAAGAACATAAAGAAACATTGTTCTAGACCCCATCAGAAGAGCCAAGTACAGAAGTGGAAAGAAACTGGTTCAGGCTCCCTTTCTCAGCTGTATTACACACAGAGTAGGCAGTCACAGCTGCATTGCTGGCGAGTAACAAACGCTTTGGGCTGCTGCAACGAGTTTTGATGTATCAGCCGTCTCTGAAGCAGATCACTAGCTCAGGCAATTTCTGGACTCTTTAAAGGAAGTGCAAAGTTAGTATTTCCTACTGCCTGGATATTCCTTAATACCTAAGGCTTTTACTGGTTAGTGGAAAACACGAGGTATTTGGAGTTTACTGCAATTTTCAGCGTCTGAATATGGTCCTATCTGATAAATCCTCAAAGTGCTGAGAACATACAGAAGGAAAGACTTAAAACAGTGGAGTTTTTCTTAATCCAAATTCCATCAGCCACTGCTGAGACCAGAGAGCAAAAGGAACTGCAGAGCCTAAGGAGCACTTTGTTATATTGTGCACACTCATATTTTGTGCTACATGTAAGGACCACAAGGCATAATTCTGATCCTAGCACAAATGTGTGAGTTTATTTTCTTCTATATGTATGTATGCAATATATTATATACATTTTATATGATGTTTTTAGTAAACTTGTAATGTGTACCACATAACAATTCTACTGCTGACATGCATGTATATACTAAAATAGAGATATAAGATAATGTTAGTGTGTTTAATGACCAAGGTTGGTGGTAGTAGTATTAGAGTAAGAAGGGCTGGGGAATTTTTTTTAAGTTTTAGACTAAAGGAGTATGTGAAGAAAAGGCAACAATGAAGTCTCCTAAAGGCGTACATTGTATGTGAGAGACTTAGGCCAACCATCAAGAGCATAACAATTTAATCATTTAAACTTGTTGGGTTGTTTGAGGATTTTACAGTCCAAGTGAGTTTCAACTGGGACTGATCCCTTGAGCTGTTTGAAAATCTAGCATAAACACATGTGCTGACAGAGAAGGAAGAGAGGGCATGGGGTGGGAATGAGCAGTCTAGGGAAGCACTCCTTCTACCAACTTTACTTTGAAATTCCAGCCCTGGCAGCACCTGGGAGTGCTGTGCAGACAGATTATAAGAAATCATTTCTGTTGCTGCATACAACTAGAGCCATATGTGCATATCAGAGCATTATAAATAATGCATTCTTTGAATCTTGTTACCAAAACAAACAGACCATCGTTAAAACATCCTGCCAGCATCTATCTCTTGTTTTCACTAAAAATATTCCTTGAACTTTCAAGTTGTAACTGTCAGCCTTATAAAGCAAAAGGCAAAGGTCTCTGACAACTTGTTAAGGAAAAAACTTTAGTGGAAACTTCAGGGTAAAACATGTTTTAAAACCTCCCCTGTTCAAATCATAATTTTCTTGTCTTTCAGGGTGTTTTACTATTAGCCCACTGGCTAATAATAACTTCTTGTGTGTTTATTGAAAGATGAATGTGTTTTATTTGCCTGTTTAAGTTCCAGAAATCTGCTCTATTTCAACCACATATGAAGATAAAATGTATTGATTGGTGAGGTATGAGCAAGGGCATAGTCTGCTGGGATGAGACATTCATTCTTCCCATAAGGGGTTCTATCCAGCATGTTCCAAGTTTCCACAGGTGCTTATGTTGTAATGAAGACAGATATTTCAATTTCTCCAAGTTTTAAGGAGGGGAAAATAGAAGTATTATGGTTAAAGACCCTTTCTGGAATTTGTATATTAGTTTTGGGCAAAACCTTTAAGTCTGTATCTAAGGTTAAATCATCATAAATGGATATGCTCAGGGAGTGGGGGGGTGAAAAAAAAAAAAAAGCTGATTTAAATAGAACACTGGTCATAGAGGACACATAGAAGAAAGGCAGGAAGGCAAGGAGACGTCACCCCTCTCTCCCTTGAAGCACATGTTGTGAAACCTTGGTGAGCAGCCATCCAAATTACTGCTGGCAGTATCCACTCTTCTGTAGAGAAGATGTGGGGGTGACAGAGGAAGAGTGTCCCCCTTTCTCATTGCCACCTCTGCACGTGTACAAGTTTTTCCTCCTCTGGTGTGCATTGCTAGCCGTAATTAGAATATAGTCCTGTGTTACTCCCAGGACCAGGTAAGATTTCCCAAACCAGTCACAGCTGCTCTGTTGCTGTTTGTTTATACTGCAGTGTAAATAGTAGTGCCTCTCTGTTCACAGTATTTATATAGTCCCTATAATTGCTGAGCCCAAGTGCCTCCCAGTCTTACCTGTGTTTATTCTCACAACAGCACTGTGGGGGCAGTGGTCTTAGCCCATCCAGGAGTAGGAAGCCAGGACACAGGACAATGAAGGTCTGAACAAAAGCATGCAAACATCTGGCTTCACTGATTCCAGGAGCATTTACACATCTAACCAGAACTTCGTGTCCAGGCCTAAACAGTCAGCACACCATCCCTTGACAAGTTATGGAGCAGGGAATTCAACTCAGCTCCCACCACCTAGCAGATGTCTTTCTTTTCCACGAGGAATGTGTCTGGTGAAACGTGGGAATAACACTGCATAACAAGGACACTGCCTGCCCTGAGGGGTAAATACTGTGGTCCCTTATTGCTGTGTAGATGATTTTCAGAGATGAAAGTGGAAGAACACTAAGGTAATGTAAAAAAGAAGTAATTGTGGAGTGAAAAGTTAATCACTTCTTCCCACAGTCTCAGAAATATCTTTCTAAAGTTACACCTCCTAGAGGCAACTTTTCCCCTGGTAGGGATTCTGGTAGGAGAGTCACATATGAGTGATGGAGTTTTCCTGCTGTGCTGTGGGTTTTCTTGCCCAGGACAGTCTGTGGCTCTGAATTTTTCCTACCTAATGACTGCAGGATTTGGTCTTTTAATTGGTTTCTCTGTATTAATTGCATATGAAAAGCTAAGGTATTTATCTTTGTAAAGCAGTTCTGAATGCTGAACAACCAACTATTTTTCATAAGGAGTTTTACTATACAGCCTGTAAGGGAATACAGATTTATACGATAAATACAGCTGCTCCAAAAAAGACGGGATTTATCTTAGCAACTGGCTAAGTCTCTCTAGGATTCATCCCCAGTCCCAGTCTATCAGTCAGTGTATCTTTCTTCAAAGGTTTCAATGCAATAAACCATACTCTTTTATAAATTATAAAAGTTTTATTTTGTCAGAGACATGAGGAATTCCTTGATGTGAGAGATTTTATCCCTTAATGAATCACATTAATAGCAGTAATATTAATAATTTACTTTATATCCTGATCAGGATTATATACAAATTATTAGGCACAGCCTTGAGCATAAATGAACAAGGGCAAGGGGCAGTTTAGGGTTACAAGGCTAATACAGTCTCTAGAACCAAATAAATAAATAAATAAATAAATAAAAATCTTACCAAGAAACAGCAGAATCTTAACAATTGCCGAGCCAGCAGGACCCTGGAATCGTTTCGAGTTCACCCTTTATGGCCCAGGAAAAATACATTGTTAAGCAATTTTGTTGTTCCTACCAGCAGACCTTGAAGTGGAAATTAACGAGTGGTGGTATTCTCTCACACCCAATCCCCTGTACATTTGCATTCATTTGCATATGAATGCCCAGCTAATTGTTTTGAAGTAACAATTAAGAGAACAATAGAGAAAAGAAAAGGGACTCCAGGCAGCAACTGACACCTGGGACTCTGTATTAAGAAAAGCTTTTACATATTTGAATTAAAAATAGACAAAGGAACAGAAACAGGCAGGCATAAAATTCATTACTGTAAGGAAAGTAGCACATCACATCCGCGCACGCTGCCATGCTGCAGAATATGTTTCACACTCATCCAGCCAAGAGATGTACAAGATACTGGATGGTAGAGGAGGTTTTTCCTTCTGGTGTGCATTTTAGAAAAACTTGTTTTCTCACATTCCCCATATGCCTAAACCAAAGAGTTTGAGTTCAGAAGGAAAGGATTACTTTGGCAATTTGGCATTGATTTCAAAGTGGATTAACCTTTCCTGAGAAATTCAGATGTGCACGGATTCAGCAGTACCTTTAAACCATTTGCCTGCAGTTAGAACTGGATCCATTGGAATAAGATAATAGAGGTTTAATTTCTGTATAACACCATCAGTGCCATCTGAAATTATTACTCAGGCTGCATTTCCAGTAGGGATCCAATTATCCGATTGTTGGTGCTATGTGATTTGTTAGACTCTGTCCTCCCTCCTGGTAATGATGATGTAGCTCTTTTTATCTGGAGCAATTGCTGTTGTTAACTGCATCACTGGCAAATGCTTAGGCTCTGCTGTCCCCTCCTGCAAAGAGAGGCATGGGGCTGGGAAGTAGGCTAAGAAAGAAGTTAGGCACAGTTTTGCTCAGTAATAACCCCTGCTACTAAAGAGGTTTATTGACTCCAAATTACTGATCACTAAAAGCACTTTTGTACCCAACAGGATCATCTGAGCCCTCCTGTAGAGAAAAATGCCAGCACACAGCAGAAAGAAGGAAGTTTGAGGCCATGAGAAAGGTCCACATCAGCCAAAGAAGCAGGGAGCAGTGGGGTTGGAGAATGGAATAAAGCTCTGGGTGAAGAATCTGCAGCAGTGGGTTCTCTTGGGGAGACAGACATGAGCAGAATCCTGATCAGAGCTGCAGGCCAGAAACTGCTCACACAGGACAGTATTCTTGACCTAAAACTCCTTTCGAAAGCTTTTCTTTTACAGAGCAAATAGAAGGTAAATTGTATACTGAGTGCTTTTCAAGAAACTAAACAAACAATCAAAATCCCAAAACCAAAACAACCCCCCCCCTCAAAACAATATAGATTAACTAGGAAAACCCAGGCTCATGACCAACTATTTCTGATCCAGGTGAGACCATAGCCTGCAAAGGATGTCTGAGAGATACTCTTAATGCAAAGGTGAAAACTGTAATCTGACCATAAATTACATTTCTCAAAATGCAAAATTACTCAGCCTTGAATAGTTATGAGCTGTGCTGCAGGGAATAGCATCTTAGTACTCTGGTGGTCATGGGTGGCAAAACTCCCTGAATGCACTAGGTCTTTTTAAGTGAGAGGTCTTATTATCTAGAGCAGTAAAAACTTCTTCTTTTGCAATTAAATAGTTAGTTTTAAAAAGAAGAGACATACAATCACAAGAGCAGGTTATCTAGCTTTTTTGTTGTCCTTCCTTAAATATCTGTAATTCCTGGCTTATTTTGATAAAAATTGTTGTGAGATAACATACATTATACAATTGTATATATCACACCACAACTAAAGCATGTGAATGTACAGAGTCATGTTTGAAGATAATCCTAATCATTAAATTGAATATTTATACATTCTTCAGTATTGTCATGTTCGAGTTGCCTGAATTGCTGGAAAATAAAATGTCATATCTATATAGAACTGCAATGGCTTTTCTCTTACTTGATCACAAAGGAAGATAGATCCATTGAAAGGCAGAACTTTCACGATAAAGGATTTAAAAATATGGAATAATCCATCTCCACATTATTTATTAAAGTGCTCTATGGGAGGTGTTTCTCTTCCTTTTTTAACTTTTCCTTTTTTCACTTTTCCTGTTTTCCCATTCTTTTCATGTGCTTCTAATACATTAAATAGAATGTTATGGATTGAAAAATAAAGGTCTCTGTTATGGATGAATTATTTTTTTCCATCAAGTTGTCTGAAGGTTAGACAGTCAACACCTACAAATTACACAGATGTGTCATATTCCTAAATGAATTGTATTATGCTGGCACACCTATGAATATTAAAAGAGATCTGCCACAAATCTCAGTATAAAATGCACCCCTCTAATTCATCTGGGAGTATACTGAATACAAGAACAGTGTGCCACTCTAAAAAGCAACAACATGTTGTGGGTGATGTTCTTTAGCAATTAGTTCTTTATCTCTTTGTTTGAATAACAGCTTTCTTTCCAAATTTGCAAATAAGGGAGTCACTATGAATTGATGACATTATTAAAGTGCTTTTATATTAAAAGCCATCCTCATGTAGTTTATGAGGCAAGAAGTGAGGAAGGAAGATACTACCAAGAACAGAGACAACTCTGCTGCCCGTTTTGAAGGCAGCTGTTGCCTCAAAATGCAATGCTGGATTTATATTTTTTAAAAGTCCTCCTTAAAATATTGTCTAATCCCCTGTCATTTTCTGTGAATTTTGTGGTAGGAAGGGGAGAAAGAGTTGTCATTTTGCAGCAGCAAAAAATGATAACATGCTGTGCAAGGGAACCAACTCTGGAACTGTTGATTGAGGAGCCAAGATAAGCAGAGTGTTGATCAACCAAAACTACAATGAGGACAAAGGGAAGAGAGTAGCTTAGCAGCCTCAAAATTTTCCTACAAGTCTGGTGAGAGTAGCAGTGGAGAAAGTTCCACCAAAACCAAGGACATTGTTGGGATCAATTTAGTGGAGGGACGACAGGGGAATGCTGAGATGTGTGAATGAGCAGGTACAGGACAAGGACACTTCTTTCGACATTATGGGGAGATAAGATGGAGAACAGAAACACCTGGAAGTGGTAGAGTTTTAAGGGCGATTAGAAGGATTAGAAGACAAGTGGTTAGACAGGGCAGGAGGACTGTGAATACAGATAAAATTGTTATTCAGTGTTTAGCACAGCTGGGCCAAAACTTTTAGGTGCTACCCTAATGCCAACAATACATAGTAATAATAGCTTGCCATAGAACTCATCATACCATAAAATGTTAGCTTTAAACACATTATGCCATTATGACTAGGGTTTCTTCTAAAACATAGTTATTTCAGAAGAGGATAGCTTAATTTCCTAATTTTATGACATTTTATCTTGTTAATTTAGTATTCAGCATACTATGAAGTGTCCTCCTACTTAATATTTATTAGTGAAAGCCAACCTAAGGTGTCACAAGTTGTAATTTTGTGGTGGACCTGGTGAAAAGTAGATTGCATTTTCAACATTCAGCTCCAATGGCAGTACCATAGTAAAATAATTAGAATGTATACATGAAAGCTGAAATAAAATGATACCCAGTGGGCCAGTGCTAATGCATATGGTACTATAGTAGAAATACATAAAGAAAGATTATACACTAGGTAGTCCAAAGAGATTCTAGTCAATCTACCATGAACAAGAATCATAATTGCCATAAACCACAGTAAAAAGAGCACCTAGTCAGAGGTCACTTTGTAGCATGAGGAGGACAAAGATAATGAATTGTGGTCAAATTGTGGAAACCACCCTGCAGGCCTTCGATTAGGGCACTTGCTAATTCTTTAATCTTTAATTGTGCATGTGTAAGGTGTATGCCCTGCCAAGACAATTCAAAGTTGCATTTTCTTCTGTGTGAATGTGTGAATCAATACTAGTGATTGAGTAAGACAAGCTCATCTGTTCACTCTGTCTTGAAACATGACTTATGTGGTGAGACTACATCTAGTGGGAGGGCAACTGAAACGTGTATAGCCAAATGAGTGAGAGCTTGCCAAACAGGTTTTCTGATCTGTAACAAAAGCATCTGGACAAGTGCTAGTGCTAAAACTGTCATTTAGTTTGGGATCAAAGAGGTCTGCATTTACCATAGCTTCTACTATTTTCTTTGCTTCAACTGAGTTGTTAAATGAAAATAAGCTGTGTCCATATGTCTTCTTGTTTGTGGTGCCATGGAAGCAACAGTTTCATGTTTTGAGAACTGTTTATAGACAGCTATGGATTGTTGCTTACACATTTCAAAGAGAGAAGAGAGTATCATACAAGACTTAAAGAGAGTAGTTTTGTGCTGTAAGTTTATGAAGTTGATATTTTCTGTTCTTACTCAGACTGATTTCCAGCACCTCATATTCCACAGACAAACATGTAACTGTGCAGAGCAAAGGCTTAGGCAGCCTCTGCACTGACCTTGTAGCTATTTCATGTTCTCAGATTTTGAAGAAGAATACTTATTTTTTGTTAACTAATGGATGCTGCTTTGCTAAATCATGTCCTGATTTACAGAGAGGCAAACCCCCAAAACCAAAGATAAAGAAAAATCAAACTCAGAGACAGTATGGGTAAGACAAGAACTACAAAAAACCATTGAGTATGGTAGACAAAATGTTAACACAGCATATGAAACTCAGTCTTTATATTCATTGAGTCTTATTTGTCCATTTTTTTAATGCCTGTAAGGCCATCCTCTTGAATCATGGCAAGTGGAAAATCTGTCTTCTGAAGGCATGCTTTCTGCTACTGGTGCTGGTGTGGTTTCTTTTTTTCCTTAGAAGAGAATACATGACTGATGATTGTGAATTAAATGTAACCCAGTGAGTTGTCAGTGACTGATATGCATTACGTGCACTAGTACTAGTCCAGATGTCATTGTTACACTCTACTATTTTTCCTTTAGCAGCTTACAGCCCCCAATTAAAGTTTAACTTTCTTTTTAACACTTTCAGATCCCAAGACACTATATAATTGTATTTTTTTATATTAAAGTAGTTATTTGAGAAAAAGAGGGTGTAGAGACACATGCTTGTAAGTATGCAATAATTTTGAAAAAAAATACTATTTCTTAATAAATGGAAACAGTAATTTTGATGAGTATAACAAAAAAGGAAAGGAATGCTACCTCCTAAGACATGACAGATTGTCATTTGTTTTCTTTCCGAAATGTTTATGGGGTGAAAATCTAAGACTAATCTATAGCCACAAGCACTACTGTCTTGGTGCATCCACTCTAGCTGCTTCTTTTTCACCTTTTTTTTAAAACCTAGCTTCTTGAATCTATAGTATTAACCCCTGTGTTTCCCAAATTGCACACTGCATTCTAACAACATGACTCCTACAGATTTTAATGGATCTTGATGCTGAGGATTATGCAGTTGACTGATGGCTGTAGTCGACATGTACGGTGTGCAGTCACAGATCATTACACTGCCTCATCTCTCTTGCCAGCTATAAGCAGTAGCTATAGTCTCTAGGCAATCAGCTTAATTTGCAATGAGTTTAATACAAAATATCCTGAAACTGGAAGGAAACATTATGCTGCCCCACTCCATGCTGAAAGGAGAAGACCTGATTTTGTGTTATCTATCAGAGTAAAGCTACCTTCCCTCAAGAAAAATAACACTTCTTGTTTGCTTTTAATTGAGAAAAACCTGAAATTTTAGCCAGCCCAGCTCTCTAGGTCCCAGTAAATTCCTCTTTCTGTGATTGTGCGTTTACATTTTTCAAGTTAAATTTTTCAATTCCAATCAAATCAACTATCGAAGGATAATGTATTAACAGAAAATGTATCAGAGTTTTATGGGTCCTGAGATTTTCCTGCCAAAAAGTAGGAAAGTGGAGCTTTGCTCTGCCTGCCCCCACTGTTACCTTGGAGGAGAATGGGGAAGCAGTGAATACATCTGGAAAACAACCCCATGTTCTCAGACAGAAAGCCTGACACGTGGCTCTCCTGGGACCTGGTGAGAGGACCAAACTAAAACCATGATCCGTCCCTTCCTGTTTTCTTTCTTCGTCCTAGTTTTTTTTCTGCCATGTCTTGAAAAGAAAGTCTGTCTGGCAGGAATACTCTTCTCTTGTCTTTGTTCCCTCTGACAGGAGAGGCAAAGCTGCAAGTAGTGAATGAGGGCTGTAGTCATTTGGAGTTGGTGCATTAAATGCATAAAACATATCCAGAACAAGAGTCCTGCTTGATCCTGACACTTTTCCCTTGACATGGCTTAGTTGCTTCAGTAAAAGCACCTGAAGATTTGTATCTTCAGCACTAGCCCTTGTTCTCGTGGGGGACTTTACCTCACCAAATGTCTCCTGGAAACACAATGCAGCAGAGGACACAGTCTGGGAGGTTCTTGTGTGGAAGAGAACTTCCTGGCAGAGCTGATGAGAGACCCAATAAAGGGAGATGTTCCACTGGAACTGCTGTTTGTGAACGAAGAAGTGGGTAATGTGATGGCTGGAGGCCATCTGGAGCCCAGCACTCATGAAATGATGCAAGTTTTTGGTTCTCTGAGAAGGAAGGGGATTCAGCAGAATACTTTTGCCTGTTAGGAGGCTGGCTGAGACAGTCCCTTCAGGAGGCAAACCTGAGGGGCAAAGGAGCCCAGGAAGGCTGGACACTCCTCATGAAGGAAATCCTGAAGGCACAAGAGCAGGCTATCCCAATGTGCTCTAAGATGAGACAGATGGAAAAAGGATTTGTCTGGTTGAACAGAGAGATTTGACTGGGATCTGGAACAAAAAGTTGAGTTTGTGACTTTTAGAAGAAGGGCAGGCAACTCAGGAGGATGAAAAGGGTGTCCTGAGGTTGTGCAGAGAAAAAAGAAGGACCAACTAGAGTCCAACTAGAACTTCATCTGGCTACTGTCATAAAAGAAAATATAAATTCCTTCCATAAATATATCAGCAACAAAAGGAGCATAAAGGAGAAATTCCTGCATACATTGGATATGGGGGGAAATGTGGTGATTAAGGATAAGCCTGAGGTACTTAATGCCTTCTTTGCCTCTAAGACCAGTTGTTCTTCAGGTACCCAGTGTCCTGATCTGGAAGACAGGGATGAGGAGAAGAACAAAACCTCCATATTCCACACACAAGTGGAGTAGACACACACAAGTCTACGGGGATGTGTGGGAACCACACAATGGTACTGAAGAAGCTTGCAGAAGTGCTCACTGAGCCAGTTTCCATTCTTTACCAGCAGTCCTGGTTAACTGGGAGGGTCCCAGCTGACTGGAAGTTAGCAAACGTAACATCCATCTACGAGAAGGGCTGGAAGGACAATCTATGGAACTACAGACTTGTTAGCCTGATGTCAGTGCCAGGGAAGGCTGGACTCATGATCTCAAAAAACGGTTAGATGATTCTAACCATTAGGTGCCATTAGATTTGAAAGTAGAATCAAAAGTTTCTATTCCCCTTTTTTTTGTCCAAATCTTCTCAAATAATTAAACATCTTTCTTCAGATTGTAGTTTCAATCTGTTACATTCTGGTCTTACATATAAGCTCACCAGCAGGAAAGAAACAAGGAGTGTAATAGGAAGCAGCAATATCCTTGTGCACCAATATTAACAATTTATTTAATTTTTAAATCAAAGTTGTAAAGAAATCAATGTTAAATCAATCAATGTTAAATCAATGTTATTATTGCTCCTAATGAATGATATTTGAGAAGTATATGTTTCTGCTGTACACAACAGAATGATTATAGAAGGATGTAACTTTCGTTTCTGCCAATGAAATAGTACCAAATTGATCCAAAATATATTTAACATGAGTGTATGAGTTATTATTGGACATTATACAAAAATTTGCAGAAAAGGACTGATAAATTAATAAAATTCTAAGTGGTTTGTAATTTAAAAGGGCGGGTAGGTAGCAGATACATATATGGTCATATCCCTAACGCACATAAAATGCTAATTCATGTGGTTTGGATATAAATAATGAGCAATTATTATAATAAGCTGCTAATGAGAATATGATTAAACTTTGTTCCTGTAAATAATATTATGGAATTAATTGGATGCTATTTAAGCATCTAGAATGTCTAGACATATTCACACAAAAAGTAAATATCTGCAGGCATGTGCAGGCTTGGTGTACATATGTCCAACCTTTTCCCATTTCAGAGCACTCATGTAATTAGTGTAATTAGCATCAGATAGCACTGGGATAGGTAAGTGCAATTGCACACAAACATGCTTTAAGAATTGGATATGACACACAGTGTAAAGAACTGGAATTCACACAGAAAGTCTGTGGTGTAACAGTGAATTAAAGGCAGCTCTCCTGGATCTCTGGCTGGAGCTCTAGTCTTTTTAAGATCCTTTCAGATCAGGAAAACCTAGAAATATTTATAAAATTATAGTAGTTATAAATAAAAAAAAAAATTGATTTTAGATCTTGTACAGTATAATTTTTCCAGCTGTTATAAATATTGTCTTGTTTATAATGACTGAAGAAACATAAGAAGAAAATTTTACCAATAAGAGTAAATAGCTGTTAAGATTGTTCATGGGATTATAACAAATGGATTAGAAAATGAACAATACTGTTTTATCCAATATTCTGTACAACACAGAGCTTCCCAGGATTACATTTAGGAAAATGATGATGATGATGATGACAATGATAATTAGGAAGACAAAAACCTTGGCAGTGGATTGTCTAGAAAATCTTTCTGTTAAGTTGGTTAAATGTGTGCTTGGGTCAACATGCTTGTCTCCTGGGGTCACTTTTCTGGATATCATATCTTCACTTTTTGCCTTTGAAGTCTTAGGGGTGTGCTACTGTCATTTGGCTGCTTTCAGCACTGCCTTTCTAATGTGTTCTGTTGTATTTAGGCAGAAATCTCCTTAGCGCCCAAAAAACCTGTTTCAATTCAGGAAGCAGACAGCACTTCCTTTTAAATCTGATGTATCACTTCCCTGTGTCTGTCAGGGCTCTGTTACAGTGGGCTTTGCAAAAGGCCCCCTTGGCTTCTGAGATATCATGTACCTCCAGCTGCTGCATAAATCCCTTAGCACCTTAAATCCAGTGCTTGCTTATAGATTTATTTATTCTTTCAACTCACTTCAGACTCTACTGCAAGTCCCATGCTCCATCACTGAGGTCTGTCTTAAGGTTTCAGAAGTATCTCAAGGGCATGTGCAGAATGCAAAAAATTACTGAAAGTTTTGCAATTTTTCCTTCATGTCTGCCAGCCTGGGCAGTAAGTGGCAATAGATACTGACTTCTTTCAAGTGCTCTGCTCAATGATTTTGGCTCAGAGCAGACCCTAGGTTTACCTGAAGACGCTCTTACTGCTTTTCGGCTGCTGATTTATTCTGTCTTAGTTTCAATGAGCATAATAACACCTCTTGTTTGCAGCCTTGTCAGCTTTTTCTTTACCAGCCTCATCACAGCTAATGGTACTTTGCATTTCAGTAGTTCTATCTTGACTTTGCCCTCAGAGTGTCCTGAAATATGTCCTTAAGTTTCAATTCTTCACAGACCCTGAGATCAATGCTCTGTTTTTCTCTATACATCGTAAGTATGTCTGTCCTGTTATGAGGCTACTATCTATTGCCCAGAGGGATGATAGATGTGCCACCCCTAGAAACATTCCAGATCAGGCCAGATGGGTCTCTGAGAAACCTGATATAGTTGAAGATGTCTCTGCTTATTGCAGGGGAGTTGAACTAGATGATCTTTGAAGGTCCTTTCTAATCCAAATTATTCTGTGATTCTATGATATTATGACTCTGTAAGTTGTTCTGCCTTGTTGCTCAAGCAGCCACTATTATCCTTTTGTGTCGACAGCTGTATGCTTCAAGTAATAGCATGGCCTGCATCTGGATTTTTCTTATTGAAGCCTACATGCATCCAGTACCTTAAGAAGCTTTCACTGAATATAATCAGTCCTTTGTCACATTTCTGAAGTCTGATATTAACACTGAGATGCAATGCTGGACCTGTGCTGCAGTTGGCTCCACAATTCAGCTGAACTACTGAACAGCAATAGGCTGCTGATTATTTAGTAACCCAACAAATATGGCAGCTTTCAGTTGGCAGCCTTCTTCTGCTGTGTGTTTATATGTCTGAATCAATACATAACTTTGAATTTGCCAAAATCACTTTGCAGATGGTCTTCCCTGTGTTGGAAATCACTGTTCTCAGCCACTGCATGTACTGCCATTTTCATTTTCTCTGGTAAGAGTGAGATTATTAACAGTGGTTTTTTGTTGTTTTTTTTTTCATTTCTGTTGAATGACTTCTTGTAAGACTGAGCATTTTTATTTGTGTATTTATATCTGCTTTACAGAAAATTTATGCTGCTTCTAAACCATTGCACTCAAATCCTTTCTCTTTTTAAGGTTATTTGAACCTATATGCTTGCTCTGTGCAATCAGCTGTCACTGTTTTGATGCTGGGCACTTCAGCAGTCCACATTATTTGCAGGAAGTCATCTAAGATTCTGAACTTATCCCACCACTGTCTCCCAAGGTCTCAGCCTGCAGCAGGAGAACCTGTTTTATTCTAGAGACAAGAGTAACTGAGACAAGCCACAGAATGAGAGTTCCCAGCTCTGCTATTTAAATGTTTGTCTTCCTTAAGGTTTCTCAGATTTGGGTAAAGAACCCACTTTGTCACTCCATACAGGAAATATATTACCTACCAAAACTTGCCACTGATTCATGTTTAATGTATTTTTCCATTGTGACAGTGTTATTCCAACATGCTGACATTTGGGTAGAGACTCAATTCCCGCTTCCAGTATCTTCATACTTGTGTAAGGATATTGTAGAAAGCAGTAATTTTATGGGAGGACGTTTCTGGTGCTACTGTCATGCTGCCCCTTTGGTTTTGTTTTTATCCCATGTTTGCTCTCACACCAGACAGTTTGTTGCTGTGAGACTCTGTGGCCTGACTATTGCCAGCATGTCTCACACAGCTCCTGCTGAGTCAAACCATGGAGGCTTCCAAGTTTCCTACCTCATCGTGACAAGTCATGTCCACAGAGATGCTACAAACACAACCTGAACTTTAGGCTGGGCTTCCCTGAGACAATCCTAAAATTACTCACATCAGCTGCTTAAAGTATTTCCTCCCAGGACCATGACATTTACCACAGGCAGATGCTGACAAGCAGATTTTTCTGTAATGCTACTCCAAATATAATTATCTTACTTGAGAGCTGAGTGATACAGAGCTATTTGGTAAAAAAGATCTAGCAGCTCAAAGCACGAGTACTGGAGTGGAGAGAGTAGAAATCACTTTTACAACTCGAGCGTCTATAAACTGAGATTTAAAGATTCTGAGATTCTTTTACTCAGACTCCCAAAGAGGTCAGAGAATGTGGGTATTTGTGTCTATCAGTTTGTATCTCCCTGCTAATAACTTGTGACCTCATTAGTTAATTTCAGTCAAATTTGACTGAAGGGTAACTTTACCCTTCATTTTTGAAAATAATTAAATCTGCATTTTTAAATAATTAATTAATATAATTAGGTGATAATTAATGAAATAATAGATCTATACCTTTTATGAAATTGTGTAATCACAAAGGGAAAAAAAGCATTCCAGCATTCCCCACATGGGAAAAAAGAATTGCCATGTGACCATGAATATCTTTTGTATGCTCTAGACTAACAAATCTGCAAACAAGAGGAACAGTTTATAAATTATAAGTATTTTTAAAATATATATAATGAAGGCAAGGTAAAAACAGGAAAAACATGTTTCTTGAGTTCCAGGACTCACAGTGGTGTTGGTAAATATTGTCCTCTTCCTTTCAGGTTTTTCTTCTTTCCAGGTTTTTCTACATGAGGGACTTGTGGACTGCTTGGACAAGTTAGCATATTAGTGACAGTACTCGGCTGCAAATGATGTAGAAAGGATAAGTGCAACCATTAGAGTATGAAAAATCCTAATTGCAGGTACAGCTGGAGGATTTCTGTATTATGTCCTCAGTCTTCTGTCCACCTTAGAGTACCTGAAAAAGGATTCATTTTGTCTGGTTGCCTAACAGAGAGCAGATGCAATGACATGGGATATCTTTTTTAGTGCTCTTATACTCCTGTTCCCAGTGACTGTGACTAACTGACACAAAATCAAACAGACTTTGTTTATGCCAAAGACTTTTTGTCTATTCAGGCTCTTAAACCATGTTTAATGTCAGTGTAACTTCACTAATCTTTTAACATGATGCCATACTCTAGAAAAGGCTGCTTTCCTAACAATGGATAATAATTCTCCGTAATTCATCTCACATAAAACTGGGCTGTGAATGGAATATATTTAATACAGAATAAAAACAGAAAAACATCCTTGCACCTCAAAGAATATTTGGTGGTGAGATTCACACCACCTGTTTTGAAGAAGGAGACTCGGTCAAAACAGCTACAAACGTAGACCACCTATTTCATGTCTGCAGAGCTGCTGAATCTGCTTTGATTTTCCATTCCTTTCCTCAGAATAACATACTGGAGTTTAACCTTCATTATATGATTATGTCTGTACTTCTCATGGTAATTAAGTGACCTTCCAGAACAGTGAACAAAACTTTCAGGCTGAGAGATTAATTCTGAGAGGTGTGAACTTTTCTGTTCATCCCAATCGATGTTAGGTCTAAAGCCTTACAGATAGCTTACATTTCAGTCTCATTAACTGTTTCACTGCTGATCACTTTGCACAAAGGACTCACTAATAAAATTGAATCACAAAAGTAGCTTCTCCCAAATGACTGAGAACTCCAGACCCACCAGATCCTCTTACCTGCAGCATCTATAACACAGTAGTTTGGTACCAGAATAGGAATCTGTAGCATACTGAAGACCAAGACCAAAAAGGTGGTCTTCACCAAAATGTGAGCAAATGACAATAAATAAAATTTCATATTAAAATAGATAAAACAGGAGTGTCTGTCCTGAAATTATTATTCATGCTCATATTTAATTCAAGAAATACCTTTCTTAAATGTAAAGGAAGCTGTTGCTCACTCTGAGCTCACTCTACGGGTATGCAAGAGAAGCCAGAAACACTGCAGCACAGCATGGGTCCAGCTGGAAAAAGAGTACATTGAGCCCTGATCTTAACTAAGCAGATTAGCACCAAGATAGAGCTAAATCACTTTTACATGTTGTTCTGATTAGAAGCTGTTCAGAAAAGTAACAAGGTGACTTTCTTCCCCATATGAAGGGGTTGAGCATGTTTAACTCTCGGAAATACTCAGCCCTTCGTAGCAGTAGTCCCTCTCTTACTGTTTGTGCCTCACGTACAAGGGCTTGTCTCTGCTTTTAAGTTATGCCAGGGTGAAGCTGAAGAGGAATGTGAAACATCTGAGACAGCTCTTCTGTAACCCCTCCTGCTCGGTAGCACTCTGGCACTGCAGATTAGACAGCCACCAAAGCCCTTCTTCAGCAGCGCTGCCGTGTCCAGCGCTCACCCAGCGGTGCCCAAGCGCCGAGCGCCGCAGGGCAGAGCTTTGGGACGCTGACTGGAGTGGCTGGAGGTGCTCAGCCCACCATCACGCCGGCCAGGAATCTGCTGGGTCTAACCACCCAAACATTCCTTCCAGCTTGAGAGGAGTGTGGGGTGCTTGTGTGATAAGGTCAGGTTAAGCAGGTGGAGAGAAGTGGATGGAATGGACTCGCTGAAATCGAAGAACGGGCTTATGAAATTTCTGTTGGCGCTGCTGGAGCTGGCCAGCGTTACATAGTCCCTGGATCATCAGGGACTTTAAGACCTGTCTTAGTCTATTTGTGTGCTAACAATAACTTCAGCTGCTAGTTTCATGAGCTCTGCTCTTTGCAGGAAACGGTAAACTGTGCCTGAAAATCAGTATGTAAAATACATTGTAAGGAAAGGGAATAAAACAGGGCCACACAAATAAAAATGAAGTGACAAAAGGCTGTAGAAGATTAATAAAACTTAAATGGCTTACAAATAGGAAGAAATTGAATTGTTAAAATAAAACTTAACTGAAATGAGTTTTTTAAAAATTTTCATATCTCAGATCTGCAAGGTTGTATTTGCTGACAAGTCTATAGCTTGTTATTTTTATACTTTTGGGTTTCCACCTCTTTATATCAATCTGGTGAATGCTTATTAAACCCTTATTTGAATTTTTTGTATCTCTTTCTGCCTAGACCTTTACAGTGACTCACATAAATAGCAATATTTTAAAAATCCATATATGGAAGCTAGAATAGTAGCCCAAGTTTTAGCACATTTTGATTTCGTCAGGCCTCGCTAAGCAAATGATTGGGAAATAAAGTGCTATTTCTCCTTGAATATTTAGATGAAGTGAGTATATTTTGTGGCTTCTGTGGAGAAAACAGGTCTCTACTGACACTCCAGCCTGAGAAGTCTGCTTTGTACTTGGGTTCTTTTGGAGATAAGTTGTTCTAATTAACTGTTCCTGCATAACTCAGCTGCTTGTCAAATGTTGTTCTTTTCCAGTCTTCTTCATTAAATCTCAATGGAACAGATAGTTCATCATCCTGTATGTCCATATTTGTTGTTTTTCACTCACAGTGAGTAAATGTATTCAAAGGTTTTGTGAAATATTGTTCATTCTGTATTATCTGAATGAGGCCCATCAGTTCAGCACAGCTAACTTGTTTTCATGTGCAGATTCTATAATGAGAAAGTGGTTGAGGAAATTTGCCATTTTGCAGACGTAAGGTTGGTTTAGGCAAAGGTATCTCATTTTTTGTCCTTTTTTTTTCAATAAACACATGATTTAGTACTTCACCTGCTGATCATGCTAAAATACTTGAGTTTTTGAGATTAAGATTAAGATTAAGATTAAGATTAAGATTAAGATTAAGATTAAGATTAAGATTAAGATTAAGATTAAGATTCCATGGAACTATTCCTCCATCAAAGAATGATTTCTTTGTTTCTTAATTTTCTTTACTAAAACCTTAGCTATGTCAACAGTGACTGATTCAGACTTTGGTGTTTGTCTAGCAGCATTAGAAGGCTATTGTAGTATGGAAAAATTCATATTCTTTGGCATATTCTACCAATTCATGAAAATTCATGTAAATTCCATTATCCAATTAGTTGGGATGGTAAAATGGAAGAAATGCCGGTTATTTGGGGTGGTCACTTCAGTGATATCTAGCGAATTTCCTGATTTCTAAGAGGCTAAAAAGTGTTCAATGCTAATAAGATTCATGTTTTGGTCAAAAGGACTATCTGCATTTCTTCACAGTCCTTCAGGAACTCTGCAGATTTACATTATCTTTTTTTTGGGCATTTGGGCTGCCATTCAAACAGGTTTACCAATTGTTATTTGTGGTGTTTAAACACTATTTGAAACAACTTTTTCTTGTTCCATATTAGCTTCATAGCATTTCAGCTCTGGACAGCCTGAAACATGACATGGCTGCCTTTATGTGTGACATTATCTGGTGTCTTCTACAAATTAGTTACAGTGTGCTTCAAAGGAAAATGGGCTGTCCTTCCAAAAGGACATACATGAGCATCTGTTTTTGTGAATTTCTTACAAGTTGTCTAATATTTCATCATAGGTTCTTTTTAGCCTCTGCTCTTAAACTGGCATAGAGGTAACTTAGTTGATGCTGGCTGTCATTTCTAAATTGCTATGAGGTCAAGATTCTCATGTTCTCTGTCCTGTCAGGCTGTTCTGGATAGAAAATTTACTAAGTACATATTGATAATTTTCTTGTAGTATTCATCTAAAATATAACACTGAAGCTTCAACAGAAAACACCAGATATGTCAAAAAGCTGTAAACAGAATTGTGTAGAATGCTGTGCAGCAGGCATTTTCCATATTGGGTTTTCTAGCTTTGAAAAACAGATTAAAATTTTCCCCATTTAAGAGCTATTGGAAGTAATTCCTTTTCCTATCAAATACATTTGCATAGGTCTACTATTTGGTGTGACTGTCACAAATTTAGATGATGACAAATTTTACCAGAATGCTTTGATTTTCAAAAAATCCTGTGTGCACTTAAATTACCAGATGATATTTCTTCTTCAGGCTTCTTTAAGAGAGATTTTTTTTTTAAAGTGGAAATGAAGTTTTTAAATTACATTGCTACATATTCCAGAAGTACTCAATATTGAACATGATTTTAAAAATTACTGTTGACTGATACATGGGTTTTATTGGTAAACTGTCATTTTGGATAAACATATTTTTCTGTAGTAGTGTCATTTGTATATTTGAAGTGTTATATCCCTAAATAGGTATTATTATTATTTTTATTATTAATAATAATAATTAATACTTGTGTTAATAAATAAATTTAAGTACTTTTAAAATCACAGCTCTTTCTGTCTCACACCCTCATACAGAATCACACAGAATTACAGAATGATTGAGATGGGAAGGCACCTCTAGAGAACATATAGTCCCACTGACTGCTCAAACTTAAGTCAAATAGAGCAGGCTTATCAGGACTGTGCCCAGCTGAGTTTTTAATATCTCCAGGAAAGTGGACTCCAAAGCCTCTCTGTGCAACTTCATTTGGTATTTGACTATTCTTGTAATAAAAAGATTTTTCTTATGTTTCTCTGGACCCATCAGGGCCCATGGATGTGCATACGTACAGTTTGAATATTCCCTAAACTGAGGCCCCTACAGTAAGGGTAGGTCTTCCTTGCTCCAGATGTTCTCCCCGGTGTCATGGGATTGCTGGAGGTCAGTTTTTCAGTAATGACAGAGGGAAGAGACACTGAGTGCCTCATCCTCCTCCCTGTCCCCAGGTACCCTGCCCTACTCAGCCATGAGCCTACATTTTCCACTATGCTCCTTTTGCAGCTGCTAGATCTGTAGAAACCCTTCCTGTTACTCTTTGTACCCCTTGCCAGATTCAGCTTTGAGTGAGCTTTTGTTTTTCTAACCCCATCCCTGTACACAGAGCCTCTCCAGTCAACTCCCTCAAGGCAGCTGCAGTACTTGGGCTGCATATCTGTCCTTCTTTGTGAGACTTAACCAGCCTTTTTAAGTCTGGTTTTCTTGATACACTCACCCCTTGAGAATTCCATGATATGTCACTTCCAATTATAGAGGAGGAATAGCATGATTTCTTTTCAAAGGATGAAAAAGTATCTCTAACATATTTGAGGGAACTGGCCACCAGAGAAGTTAAGACATTCTGTGGAGTACAATGTGCCTTCCAAGAGTGTTCAGGGAATTTCACAGTTTCTGCTAAAAAATGATGAGCACATGGAGAGGTTTGTTTTCTTGGAAAATATAATCACTTCATTCATCAACAAAAATGAGGGCTTTTGAAAAATTGAGTTTATTGTGAATGCAATGCCCTGAAATTAAGAAAACTAACTGCAAGCTTCAAGGGACTGGCAGCAAAGTGTGTTCCTTTCACAATGTGAAGTATAGCCCTTGGACAAGCTGCATTTCTACAGAATGTAAAATGAGCCTCGTACAGCACCTTGCTTCTGAGGTCACTTGTTCTTTTCATATGAAGATGCCACCCTATAAGCTTGGGAAATCCTGTGTCACAAAATAGCTGTGGGCTGGCCAGAGACTATAAATCATGTTTTAGAATTTGGGGTGTTATCCAATATGAATGAGACCATTCCTTTCATATAAACAACTTTCTATTTTTTTCCTGTCCATTATGCTGGAGCTAAATATAACATACTAATAGGCTCTGTAGGCTTGCAGTTGATTTCCTCTTGTGACTCAATATTTTTTTCTATTAATTTATTTTTTATGTGCTTCCACTCCTATTCCTAGCAGCACAGCATGAATCCTCACTATAAAAAAGAAAGATAAACAAAAAAGAAAAAATAAAAGACAAATAAAAGAAAAAAGAAAAAGAAAAAAAAGAAAAAAAGAAAAAAGAAAAAGAAAAAGAAAAAGAAAAAGAAAAAGAAAAAGAAAAAGAAAAAGAAAAAGAAAAAGAA
>JANRGV010177596.1:0-46273 GCA_024734035.1 Alethe castanea
TGCCCATGCAATTCCCAAGTCACGCCAGGCACTCTGTGGTTCTGTCAGGGACTCAAGGTATTTTTGAATTATGTCATTCCCACTAAGGTGAGTGCTAGCTGAAGTAATGTTAACAAAACAAAAGACAGCTTTATCCAAGATCAGAGAAAAGCCTAGACAAAAAAGTGACTAGTGAAGGTCTCTCACATAAAGGGATTGATTGCAAAGCAGTTTAAATAGGGTTTCATTTATTCTTTTCTGAATAATCTGCAAAACCTTTTCTGTCTTTGGGTAGGACTGCACTATCCACTCATGCTGGCAAGCCCCTAGGCAAAAAAACCTTGGAAAAATAAAATAATTTCAGAGCTCATATATTATAGATGCTGTTTTGCAGTTAGATCACACACAATTAAGACATTGGATGCTTCTTCCTGGCTCAGTATTTCACCAGTTATTCAGTAAGGTGGGTGCCTATACATCACAACATACTCTAGGAACTGTAGCAGTTAAACATATTGACTGTGGGTTTCCTGACAGAATAATCTGTCCTAAACTCAAGTCTGTTTACAAATAAATATTGGCAGGGTATCTATTGCACCTGAAATTTCTATTTTCATCCAGCACACCTGCTTCCACTGTATTTATTTCAGCCAGCTTAGAGAAACTTGAACCAGTCTCAGGACTCAGATGAATCCTGAAAAAATAGCCCCAGTCATACCATTAGGAGCTGCGGACATGCTCTGTCTTCCCTGGATTCAGAGTTCTTTTCATATTGAACCATAGAAAAAGTCACAGTTTAAAGCTATTTATGGAATTGGTCTCTTGAGATTTCTCTCACGATTTTGCTTGGTATGTAATGGGAGTTCTAGTTAAGATTAATGATGAAGATTCTGCTCTGGATAGCACCATCGGTGTAATATCCACTACAAGAACACAAGGTAGCTACAGCCTCAGCCCCGGAAGGAAATCCACGAAAAATTTGGTTCCACAACAGCAGGCAATGACAGACTGTCCCTTCCTCTTTCTACCTATTAGAAACAAACCGTTCAGAAATTACTAAAACTCTTACGAGTGTAGCAATTTCAGCAGTGATCTACTGCATCATTATTTACTGTTCTGATTCAGTGAAAAACAAGGCTATCCAAAAGTCAAAGAATGTATGTGAAGTAAAACACAGTCAAAATCAGTGGCATAATATAAAAGCCTTATGAAAGTACTGAAAATAAGGTTTTGCTCACCACCCAACAAGCCACTCATCCCAGTTTCCCAGAAAAGCCTTGTAGAACACGGTGTCGTTTTTAGCATGACCTAGAGGTCAACTAATTCTAGCTCTGTGGAAGGATGGGAAAAGCAAGTTCTGGAGTTCAGAACCTTTTGACAGAACATTCTGTCTCAGCCCCTCACAATTATATAACGGCTCTGTTAATACCTCAGACAATTTCCACTGCCATGCTATTCACCTGAAAAAAATATCTGTGATAAAGGGAGACTTCCAGGAAGCATGAAATAAGTGTTTATGGGTACAAGCAAAATACATTCTTTTTTCTATGGCTAATATTGGTTTAGCACCCTGCTATTGCTTGTTATGAAAAATGATGGTTATTAATTAAATATTGCTAACACAAAATCTTTGTGTTTGGAAAATGTATGGTTATCCCAAAACAGAGATTTTGTTTATTCTTTATATTATGGTAACACCTAGAGGCCAGAGCTCCACTGTGCAAGGCACTGCACAAATATACACAAGGGGCTGGCCCTTGCTTTGAGGAATATACTGTAAATGTAAGCAGCAAGTAATGCAGTGAAGTGCAGTACAAGAACAAACAACACGTGGTCAATATGAAAGACTTGATAGCAATGACTCATCTGTTGAACTGTAGTTGGGCTTTGTAAAGCCCTACATGGGACTTCCCAGGATTTGTTTGGAAGAAGCCTTTGGACCCTAGACAGGTTTTGTGAAGAATTACATTGAGTGTGTGGTGTGTTGGATACATACACTAGCATCCCTCACTAGCTTCACTTTTTAAATATTTTAATAGGATTTTCATTATCTTTTCATTGGTGTCTAATAGACTTTGAGTTAAAAATGGGCCTGAAGTTGTCAGTCCCTTATATAAACAGTTAACATGGGATTTACATATGTCCTGAAGAAAGAGAACTTTGGGTTTTCAAGGTTTTCTTTCCCATGTTACCTACATGTCTGAAGAAAAGTTATTGACAGTATTGAACAGCCTTAGAACTACATTGTCCCTCTCCTCTGCCTTTGGTATGGAGCTGGTGACAGAAAAACTCAAGAACTATTATGGTTTCAAAAGATGCCATGAACTCGTGGAGAACATTACTACTGGTATCTGTTCAAACTTCACAGCAAATGCTCTCCTAGTCTCAGCTGAAGAATGTTGCCAAACCTGACAGTGACTTAAGACATGGGGTTAGGTTTGGGGACTGAGTGTTAGTATTGGATTTGGTTCAAGTATTGAGCCAGTTGTAGAGGGAATTTATTAGTGTCAGTGACTGTCTTTTTCTATTGTTATATAAGAGCTGTGAGAGCCTCCTTGGAAGTGGGTGACATTTGGCTGGTAAGCTAGCTCAGCCTAAGAAACTCAAAAAGTTGCAAGTTTTGTGATATTTATCACATGCCCACAGTTTGCTCTGGCAGCAAGTCTTCCATGGAGCATTATTCTTTTCATTATCAAAGGCACTGGACAGCTTTCTAATGTCTTCCCTGAACAATTTCCAAAACTATCTGGCTGGCTGGGAAATAGTGGTACACAAAGCTCACATATGCCAGCTGTTGACCCATCTGTGGTGCCTGGCACAGGTTCTCCTTACATGGATGGGGTGAGACAGAAGCTGCAGTCCACAGTTTGGGAGGACAGTCAGATCCATGTCCAACAGCCCTGAAATAGGACTGGCTTGTCTTGTATCACCTATGAGTCCCACCTCGCTTTGCTAGTTGCAATGAAATAGTTAAAGAGCAGAAAGGTTAAGAGCTCAACTTTACAGTGTAAACACAAAATCATATACACAAAATGACAGAGATCTTTGCAGTGTATGTTCAGTCCCTTTTTTGTCCAGCAATGCTAATTTCATTCTCTTTTAACTCATCCCTTATCTCTTCTAAATTACATTTTTCTATTTCTATACTGTTATATTTTCAAGACAGATAATTGGAGAAACCTTCCTCCTAAATCCTCACAAATTGATTTCAATAGTGGAGTCACTATGAAATAGTCTATCACAAATCTTCAGCTGATCCTGGTGGCCATTGGCAGAGGTATCTTTCTAGACTCACTCAACTTAGCCTTACTTAAGTAGCATGTTTTTCTGATTGTTTATTTTTAAACATTTTTTCTAGGTGTAAAGTCAGAAAAAAACTGTCAGATGAAGAGATGAGACAATGCAATTACATTAATTTCATAAGAATATTAATAATACAAGCCATATTTTTATCACAGATAATTGAGGGTTATTATCTGTACAAATGTTTCTGGTATCAAATCTGATGAAGTCTGGAGAACACCAGTACAACTGTACATACTGCATTTCAGGCAGCAAAACAGTGGTGCACCCTAAGACAGCTGGAGATATGATTTTCTTCAATGGCATATTATTGCTAGTGGAAAGTCAAAGCTTTCTTCTCCCGCCAGCTTTCCTATGAATACAAAAACAATGTCAGCAGATATTTGACAGCAAAGGCTCTGTATCTGGGTGCTGTTTTTGCCACCTCCCTGCTGTTTCACAGCCTTCATTTTCCTTCCAGCATTACCAGGCAGAAGCAGTGAGGAGGGAGCAAGACTATCCCACTGACCCTTGGTGAAAGCAGAATTCTCCTTCACCCTCATGCTTTTCTGTACTCACTCCAGATGTGAGTTCATGGAGGTTGCAGATTTAACACCCATGCTAGCTCCAAGACTGAATGCTGTTCTTCAGGTAGATTTATGCCTTTTCATATTGTATTGCATGGCGTTTGTGTTTAGCCTGGCAAAATAGCATCACAGATACTGCAGACCTAAGAGTGCAGCTTTTTGATTTCTTGTTCTGGGCCCCCTTCAATCTCAGGCACTGTCAAACAGATTTCATTGTCCAAATCTCATTTTGTTTTCAAGCATTAATTTATATGTCATATTGTGTGTTCATTTAGGGCACAGAGGAACTTCCTTCAAAAGCGGCTTTTACTATTGTGGACCGAGAATAAAATCTCTGCTTTGAGGACAATAGCTCTGATTCCTTCTTCCTGTTATGGCACTGGGGAAGCAGTGGGGAATCAGTCTCAGGAAATGTCATTTCATGGTGCTTTTTGGTTCTCCCAGGCTTGAGAATGAAAGGACCAGGAAGAGAATAGAGTGACCTGGCTCTTTTGTGCATAGAACAGCACAGTGTATCACCAAGCTATTACTGAAGTGACTAAGAGAGGAAATTTAATCAAATGTGATTTGTTCAGAAGCTCACTTGCCTAGTGCTGGCATCTTCCTAATATTCCTGTGAGTACAGTTCAAATCCCGACTGTAAAGGGAACTATGTGTTATTTGCACTGGATGGGATGAAAACTTGCATATCAAAATACACTTTTATCATGCTAATGAGCCCATTTTCAGTGACTACACAAAGCAAAGAGGTAAATTTTCCTAAGTGGATATAACCATTTTTAAAAATTAAGTATCTATTTCATAATTCTCATTCTTTATTATCATTCTTATAACCTGCAAGCTTTTCTCAGTAAAAGATAATGTCTGCAGTCACCAGTCTTTAACCATTTAATTAAGTAGTACTTTGCATAGTTCTATCAATAATCTCTAAAATTTTGTTTTTTTTTCTATTTAGCAAATGCCTGAAAGAAACCATTTCCTGAAAGACGAAGATCCAAGCCAGTACTCCTCCCAAACAATGGCATTCAATATTTAAAACATGTTTTGCTGTTGTTAAATCAAAACTGCTTTGTTTTGGACTTGTTCATTAATGTGGAGCCTTGTGCAAATTTGACAGTCCGGGGAAAAACTCTTGAGTTATTAATTGGCAAAAGTGCAATAATTTTAATCCCTATGGTGAATAAACCCAGGTGGTCAGGACATTGATGAAAATGTGGAGTTCTCATTACCCATAGAGAGGGGACACAGAGGCACAGCAAGCTCCTCTGTGCCAAGCCCTCTGAGGTTTTGCTGCTCAGTGAGACTTCAGATTGTAGCTTAATATTTGTCATGACACAACAAGTAAATAAATACCTTGGCACAAAGCCTGGAACCTGTCAGCACTGCCCCTGCTACAACCTCCTGTTCAAAATACAGAGCTCTATCATCTTTCACATAAAGCCTGTTCAGAGGAAATGACCTAGGATATGTTAAATTTCCTTTGACTTCTCAATGTTGCCACCTAGATAAACCCCAAATCCAGAGACCTTCACTGAGAGCATTAGGACAAAGTGTGAGGGCTGTTACTTGTCAAAGTCATTTAATTTATAATGGAGAGCTTCATAGTTGGTCTGTGCAAAATCAGCTTAAGCAAAAGGCTTCTATCTGTGTTATTTCCCCTAAATGCTAAAGCATGGAACTGTTACAGCAGCTGCTTAATGGAACATTTCACAACCATGAGGTTTTTCACTCTAGATAGGAGCCCCAGTTCTGAATCTTTTATCCCTTCAGTGCTGTACATATGCCTAAATATTTTTGCCGAAAAGTAAAACCTTATAAAAAATGTGCTGGGAATAGGAAAGTAGTTTTTATTTTTATTTTTTCTTCAGCAATAATTATTTTGTTCAAGTATTATAGTGGTGGAATTGGGTATGTTTCTGATGGGGGAGAGGGTACATGGGAAAGAAGGACAGAGGTTAAACCAAAAATATTGTATATTATGTATTGAAATCAGAGAGCTGAAAGAGAAGAGTGGTATCCAAAGATACTGATGACAGTTACTAAATTAAGTGTGACTTATGGATGATAAATAAACAATTGAATTTGGATAATTACCTGTAGTGGTGTCCTGGAAAAAGCAATACATACTGTTGGAAATCTATCGTTCTGGAGGTCCTTCCCCCTTGACACCTTAGCTACTTTGAGAGGAGGCTTTCAGGACACAGAAATTTTGCACAGCCTCAACTTATTGCAGATGATGAGGTCCCCAGGGTGTACATCAGTGACCATCTGCCTCTCAGTCTATACAGTGAAACTCTTTGGGATGTGAAACATGTATTAAGGAATCTGACAACGAAGACGAAAAGCAATAGTACATGAATAGAAAGGCGTCCTTGGACTATCCTTCTGGCCCTAAATCTCTGAGTCTGTGAATAAATCTCTTGGGGAAAAAAAAATGGGTTCTCCGGTACCCTGCTTTTGGGAAGTATTTAATTTTTTTTATGACATGAAATAGGGGTTTTTCTTCTTTCATTCATAATGTTAACCTTTCAAAATCAACAGGAAACACAACATAACCCAGTATGTCAATTCTATTTCACCTCTGATGACTATTTATAATTGCTACTTAAACAGGAAATCTACTTCTGACCTTTGGTGCTGGAATATACTTGAAATTCATGCCTCACTGCGCTGTCAGCTCCTTTTCATGCATGCATTTATATGTGGGTTAATAAATATGGGTTTGGGAGAAAAAGCTCTAGCAGTGAAATTCAGCTTGTGATTTTGCTGTGAGGCATGCTGGAAAAAAGCTTGTATAGAAAATGAAGGAGAATGATTAATCACTTAGAACAGCTTTAAATATGACATCACTGTTTATAACTGACATTAGCAAGAAATTTTAATGTCAGAGTCATGCATATGACAATGTAGCTAAAGTTTAACTAATGCAGAGATGCATATTTTAATTAGTGCTCTCTATTGAAACTTATTTTGCCTGAATCTGTGATATAACAGTGTACTTTAATATTATCCAGGCTAAGCTTTTGTTGTTACAATACATTTCATTTCAGTCTGTGCACATCAAAACAAACCAGTGGTCTGCATATTCCAAACAGTACAATACTATGAAGTGAACTCAACTATCTCAAGCTACATGTTTTTGCACTCATCTTCAAAATTTACCAATCAAAGAGAAATTATTTATACAGGTGATGCTTGGCAGACACTGTGAGATAATAGGATGCATTAAATCCTTTTGTCCTCACAGCTAAGGCTAGGGGTATTCCTTAGAGTTTTAGGCAGTGAATATCTAAGGATTCCAAAGTGGACAGGAACAGTAATTTCTGCTGAGGCACACTCTCAGTTATAGTTGCTAACAGTATATCTCAATTTACATCTTCAGCATACAGCAGATAAAAATCTCCTGTATATCAATAACATTGTAATAGGATAACTGAGTTTTAAGGCTAAAATAAATTCAGAAAAGAATGCCAATTAAAATAAAGCAATAAGGTAACCACTGATTTGTAACACAGTTTTATGCTTCTAGATTTTTGAGAAACAGAGAAGAAGGTTATTCAATGATTAAAGCTGTGTGTGAATAGGCAAGGGTTTGAGGAGGGAATCTCCTTGTCTCACCTGGAAGTTGCCAGTGAAATTGCTGCAGGAATCTATCCCTTATGACAGAACAATATTTGGGCATTTACAGCCTCTAGAGCTTTAGGCACATAAGGACAAGATTATCCACAGTTCTGGTCTGAATGTAAAACTGCAGGAGTAGGGATGTTTTTATTTTCACTTTACTGTGTCCTGTGTGTCAGATTCAAATGAAAGCCAGTATTGTCTTTCAGGGCCAAATCATGCTTTAAAAACTAGACAGACTGTCTGTGCCTTTATAAACTCATATATACATGTATAAAAATGCTTCAGTAGATCATAACACCAATTACATTTAAAATTACTTTTGTGATAATGAATTAATTTTTAAACACATTTTCCTGTAACAACTTGGTTGTTACTTCCTGTTACAACTTTCAGCAACAGTTGAAATAGCTGTAATGCAAATACCAAAATCACTGCCTTTTAGGAAAGTATCTAGAAGTCCACATATGGTCTGGTGTAAGGATGATGATGACTGAATTGTTCCTGCAACTTTAACAGGCAAAGAACACTGAGCATTAGAGTTAAGAGAAAAACTTACCATTTGGAAACGGTTTCTGCTTGATTTGGTTCAGTATAATGTCAAAACCACTATTTTTCACAATGAAGTATTTGTGTTTTACTTATTTGGCTTTGGAAAAAGAAATCTCAAAATCAAATATTTTTTTTTTCCCCATGAACATTTTCTTATTTGGATCCAAATGACAGCTGTCGTTGCATTGAATTCAGTAGGCTTTGGATCAAGTTCTGATTTCTCTAGGGTTATTGCAGCTGGCTGGGGCTGGCTTGCACTAAATGTTGCTGGGCTCTCAGTTCAGTTGCAATCAGACAGGGGTGCAGACACACCAGCTGATAGAGGTGGCAGGGCAGGCACTTGGGGAACAGTGGAGCTGCCAAGAACTGAAAGCCTGAATTCTTACCTCAAGGGAAGAGTTTACAGGACAAAGATAAGGCAGAAATTATCTGGTAGTTTGAGAAATATAAGATCTTTTTGTTTTGTCTTGAGAGCAAACCCAGAGTGTTTCTGATTGTATCAGCCCTGACTCTTCTATATGTCATCTATTTTGTTTTCAGTTCCTCAGGGGAGTAATGGTCTAATTGAAGTGCCCTCACTGTCCCATTGATCTTACTCCACTGTGCATTAAGCACTGAATTCTTATGCAAAAGTGGCTGAAATTAATATCAATGACTCCACACACACTGGTAGCTAGGACACCTGTGAGAGAGACACTGTCTCAGAGTTGCTCATGGCTGACTGTCAGCAGGTAATGTAAAAAGATCCTAAACCCCTAGGAAAGGTCCACAGTTATGTATTCCTAAGGTCATATGAGCAGGTCTTTCTTGATCTCACTTACTGCAGTTATTTGATTTTGAATAAAATATTTTTAATATTCATCAGCTCAGAGAGTCCCTGGGAATGGTGCTTCATCCCAGCAGGTAGAGTACTTGCTTGAGAGGTGGAATACCTGTGTGCAATGAATTTTTAATAATTTTCTGTATGGTTGAAGAGACACAGTAGGAGAGTTTGAGAAGCCATGGTCATTCTGCCCTCAAGTGCCAACAGTCAGATCATCGTGCTAGCTTTTCCCAGGCAAGTGGCAACTATACTGACCCTGGTCCTGGCTTCTGTGCATGATCTGCTGGCTAATTAGATAAAACAGGCTGACAAGTTTCTTCCCTTGTTATCCTGAGAGAATCAGCAGAAAGCATTGTACATATGGTGAATTAGAATCAACCATTTCAGTTATTTTTTCCTAGTTTTTATTAAACTCTTTGGTTTACAAAAGAAAAAAAATGTACCGAAGCATGGAAAAAGATCGACAGATGAGCCTAAGCCCCCCTTGTGGATTAATAAAACTGTATTCAGAATATTTTTCACCTGACCCTTTAGGTTTTTACCAAAAGAGTAAAGCACAGATCCATTATGAGAGTGACAAAGTCATATGTTTTATATTTCAGTGCTTGTTTTCAGATCCTGACAGAAAATACTTGATCTTGAAGGTCAAAAATGTGTGGCTAAAAGTGAAAAAAAATAAATTCTAAATTCAAATGTATTTTGAGTGTTGTAAGACCATTTTGATTCTTTTTAATGATCTCTCATCCTTCATATCCTCTGGCTAAAAACAATTATATCTGATACAATTTTTCATTCCTTTCTTGTGGCTTGTTTTAATCATTTTCTTGCAGGTTTAACTATCTTATTCTTATTTGCCTTTTCCCAGTCTTTTATTATCTGGAGCACATAATTTCTCCTCTTTCCTTAATTCTTCATCTGCCTTCATCCAGATCCTGTGACCTGGATCCTGTATCCTAAATAAGGAGACACTATCGGTTTTGAACAGCATCCTATAACTTCATCATGGTATTCTGCCATTTCTGTGTACATTCTACTACTTTAGCTTTTATGAGAAGTGTATATTGAGCCAAGATTTTTACTGAGAAGCCTGTAAGGTTGCTTCTTCGTGGATTCAAGCACGTAATTTAGTTTCCTCTGTTGTTTCCATTTAGTATTGTTTGACATATCTGAATAGGTTTTTGTAGTTCTGTACAAGAAAAATTATTTACAAAATCCAGTGTCTGAGGCTGCAGAAATGCCATTGTGTAAGGCCCTAATCATGCTTGGAAACTTTTTTTACTAATTTACAATGAACAGGCCTATGATGACTGACGAGAAAATAGCATAAATAAGGAGGGAGAGGTAGGTTAAATGTCAATGTGCTTGTCTGTTTATAAGTACCAAGACATAAGATTGCTTTTATGTTATGTCTGTTCCTCTGTCTGCTTAGCACTTCATATTTGCCAAGTTACTTGTCTGAGGAGGCTGCAAACTGGCAAGGTAGAGGCAATAGTTTACACAGTGTTTGTACTAAAAGCATGGTTCAAGGAGAATTCAGTCCTGATGTGAGTTTTGAGAGACTATAATAACGCAACTTAGAGCAATGTGGCATCCAAGGAGGAGTGGGACTTCTGCAGTGTAGCCCTTGAAGAAATATTGAGATGAAACTGGACAAAATCTATTTAAGCCTGACTGCTGATGTACTTTCTAATGGTGACATCTATCAGAGTGATACAGTCTCTAGAGGGAAGCAATAGAAACTCCAGCAGTGATTCATCTAAAAATTAGTCTGCTAAACCACTTGAAAATGTAGTAAATTGAAGAGGTCTGTGTTGGTAGAGGACAGCTCAAAAAACAAAACCATGTTCTTCCCAGTTTTCAGTACTGTGAGTCTGGGACAGCTACAGCACTCTTGCTTTTCACTTATCCAATATATCTAACCAAACTGGCTTATTTTGTAACACTTGGGAGAGGGAGCAATGTACTGTATTAAATACTTCCACTTACGAGCTCTATATATGTCATGAAATATATGGCTGTTCCTTTCTTTGCAGTAGAGGAATTTCTTCTTACAGTATTTTCCTTCAAAACAAATAATTCAATCAGATCCAGGTGCCAAAATAGAATGTGAAAAGGTACAGTTCCTCAAAATGTTCAAAGCCAACAGTACAAAGTGATATACTTCAATGTCTGTAAACTGTATTTTTCCAAAACCAGGTTTGGAATACCCTGTATAGTAGAAACTAATCTCAACTTCATTTTCTAGCAACTGCATGTAAGTTGTAACAAGACAAAAAAAAAAACCCTCAAATTAATTTTCACACTGTGTTAAGTTTTCTATTCCTTTGTACTGGAGCATTATTTTCATTTTATTCAAATTGGATTATTCTCCAAATAAAATGGAAATTTAAATTATAGGCAATGGTTTAGGGATTTTGCAAATAACTAATCACCTTTAATTATTGTAGAAAGAAGTAGAACTAAAAGTCAGATGGATACAGAGTTTGTGTTGTTACCAATGAAATTTTATCAAAATACTCAAACTTAAATATCATTCATTGACACCAGCTTAAGTATAGGCTCTTGCCATCTGTACCATGAAAAGATTGTGGCAGGTTTTTAACTATTGGTTCACCTGTAGCACAAACCATGAAAGGTAAATTACAACAATCCTCTGCTTTGCTTAAAGACAGAACCATTGCACACATTGATTCTGTTATTTCTATTATTTTTTCTACTACAGCTATATACAGCTGAAGATTGTGTAAGTACTGCAGAGGATTAACCCTAAAAATCTCCAACCCTGCATACAGTTTGAAGAAATTTCTATTCATTGATGTCAGCTAGGACTTTTTTCCCAAGGTCCAGAGAGATGCAGTCCTGCCTCTGCAATGGGTATTCATTATCCAGGACACCAGCTCCCAAAGGTCTCATTGGTGTTGGACAAGCTACAGATGCAGACATTGCTCTAATCTCTTCTCTAAGAGCTTTTGCAGCCTACTTAAAAGTTGATGTGCAGGTATAATGAAAAAGTGGACATGATTAAAAAGAAGTGATGGGTAAACTACAACAGCACTCTGGCTTACCTTGCCTGTGCAGAACTGTACAGGTCTGATGTACTTTAATTTGTTAAGTAGGTCTAATGAGAGACTCAAACCTGCTGCCTCTGTGCTTTAGCTCTTCATATCTTTACATGCTGCCCTTAAGCTTGCCTTTACCTCTATCATTCCCTTTGCCTTAAGTAGCTTATTTTTACATTTTTCCCATGAGAAAGACCTTTTGGCCTCTGTCCAGGGCACAGGATGCTGCAGAGAAGGCAAATGTTTCATGGCTGCGAAGAGGGTAGTTGTCCTTTTGTGGGGCTGATGAGGGTCAACTATTCACCCACAGAGGTTGAAAAAAAGATAGCTGAAGCTTGAACATTGCCCGGTCTATACACTAGTTTACAAAATCTGACGTCTCAATAGCTCAAAGCCAGCAATGCTCCAATGTCAAAGCAGAGGGAAGAGGCAAAAGGCTTTTTTTGTTCTTGAGGTTCATTGGTGAGATCTGAACCAAATATTGATGTTGTTGCTCTGCTGAAAATCTGGACTTAGAGCAGTATGTCTTGCTCAGAAAAAAGCCCAGTGGCTGGGTGTCACAAACAAGTGTTTTAAGATAGCTTAAGGAATCACCAGCAAAGGCAAACAGATTTAACATAAAAGCAACAGTGTCACAGAGTTCACTGGCAAAGTTCACTCTACTACTTGCTAGATGGTTAAGGCACGCTGAGGAAAAACAAAAATTAAAAAGCTGGAGTCAATCATTTGAAACCAAAATAAGATGAAAAATATCTGTGTGAGGTGAAGGGGCCAGGAGGAGTGTGTCTGGGGGTGAAGAGAGTGGATGGTGGTGGTGGTGGATGAGTGGCTGAATGTGTGTGGATGTGTGTGGTAAGAAGGAATACCGCCTAAAGGCCCAACAGCCCTTAATTTGACATTATTTAAACTTAACAGTACTTAAACTTAACAGCACCTTAAACCTAACAGCTTTTAACTTAACAGCTTACAACTTTGGTTAAACAATTTAGCAAAGGATTCATATAGGATTTCCTATACCATTAGAGTATCTTACTTACAGGCCTGACTTACAAATCTCAAGTACAACATTTCTCCCACATTTGCTCTATCATATGCACACTTGCGTGCTCCTAGACATAAAGAGTCTGTGCAAGGTACCTGTGAAAAATTACCCTTGAAGGTAGCGAAATATTCACTTTGGAAGCCTTTTGGCTTGGAAGCATCTAAGTGGGTTAAGGGTTGAGCATGGACAAATGGGGGTACCAGCCCAGGATCTGACATCACTCTGCCATCCTCTGAGAACAGCAAACCTAAGAGTTTGCTGGCTCTGAGAGGTCTCCCTCAGAGGGAGGTTGCTGGTCACTGTGGCCCAGCAGAGCTCAGAGGATCTCATTGGGGACCATTGTTTATAGGGCAGCAAGTGAGGAAGCCTTAGTCATAACAATGTTTCCTCCTGGACGAACTTAGTGTTGGAAACTTTATTTTCAAGTGTGAGAAAAAAATGTTATGCCATTAGGAAAAAAAAAAAAAAAGAAAAATGTTTCCAAGGCTTGTCATTTAAAAAAAGAAAAAAAAAAAAAAAAGCAGCAGCAGCAGCAGCTCATTAGGCATTGTGAGTTCCTGGGAGCAGACAGTGTTTTTAATAAGCTCAAGAGCCCAGGTGCTGTTGGCTAACTCTGAGGCCTGACAAGCAATTCCCAAATCACTGCAGCCTGGAGGTGGGGGAGGATGCACCACTACACTGGGCTGCATGGAGCGACCTTACCTTACTTTTAGTCACATTTTCTGGTTGTACTCTTGAGCTATTACCCACGTTCTGCAAATGTCTTACAGCTTGCTGGGCTGGAATCACTACAGTATGGCATCTTTGTGTGCAAACACCACACGAATGCAGTTTATGTTTTCTTGTTTCCTAGAGCATGTACTCCCCAAATCAAGGGGAGGATTGGTGTGCCACATTGCTTAACTAAAAAAGGTATATGATGATCAAGAATTAGTGGGCCTTTTGGTACAGTTTTCAAAGGTCTCTCCACTTAACTCCTGGGGAATCAACAATATTACGGGACTACATGTAGTGAGGTCTCTGGTATTATTTGTTCCTTAAAGGAAGAAATAAGAAAGAAAAACTTACAGACAGAAAAAGAAAAATATTTGGAGCAAAACGTGTTTTAGAAAACAGTGGGTTTGTTGGTAAGGCTGTTTTGCAGAAACCAGGAACTGAGTATGTTGGGTAATTGTGAGTACATACTTCATTCAGGGAGAAACAAGATTCCTGTAACAAATCTTCCCTTTGCCACAATAGAAAAGAAGGGAACTCTGGATCATTTTGAAATATTTTTGCAGAAAAGCACATTAGACCTAATGTACACTGGGTGATGGAAGACACTTCACTTATATGGGAAAAAATACTTTTTAATGACTTCATTCTTTCATTTTTAAAAAAACAGGAGAGGTGTCATGTTATAATCTCCCAGAGATGCTCCCAGGTGAGCTGTTGAATGGTAATTTCAGCACACCTAGGGCTTCCTACTCTAATATAATCCGTTGTGCCTTACAGTTTAATCACACTGTGGCATTTAGAAATCATTCATTGTGGCTGGCAAAAATGTCTTGCAATAACACTATTACTGCGACTTACACTTTTATAGCAATTTTTACTTCTTAGGCAAACATACTGAAGTAGTCTACAAAACATTTTAAGTACATAACAAGCATTGAATCACTGAGTATTATGACTCCCTCATGACCTAGAAGCATCTCTTATATAATGAAAGTATATTACTTTTTCATAGAAGTTTTCATAGTTATAGAACATGAATATATTTTTAATTTAGATAAAACTTCCTTTTCTAAGACATCAAACTGAGTCATGGATTCAGATACCGAAGTTTAAAATACAAGGGAATTCCTTATATCCACTTGGAGACTAGCAGTCTGATAGTAATCAAAGGTTTTAAAGAAATCTATAACACAACGTGTGGTAAAAAGGGCTTCTAGCTAAACTGCTAAGCTTAGCTGTGGCTTACTAAACTCAGGAGTGTACAACACATACAGCTCAGCATTTAATATTCTTGTTGCTCAAGGAACAGGCTGTCAGCCGCATTTGGTAAGAATTCATCTATTGATATGTCACAGTGGAATATCAAAATGTCTCCTCACTGGTGTGAAATATTCGATTTGCTAAGAATTTTTGTGTCATTTACAAAGCTTTGCATGTTCTGGGTACCACAGCCAAAGAGTTTACTATTGTTCACGTTCTGCTGTAGCAACCACATTAAACTTATTCACTGTCAGATAGCCTCTCCTAAACTGGCTGCTTTCTCCATGGATTCTTGGATTTCATTTCCCCACATGCCTGAGAGAGCACTCAGGGCATGGTGACAGACAATAGCCTTGTTCCAGGGCTTTGAGGAACCACACACTGTCCTCAATTAAAACCAAAAAAACACAGACTCAGTGACTGCGAGCCTCAGAGATCACCCAATACAAAATATGACTTAAAGTTGCCACCTTTATCACCACAGTATTGCCTTGATAGGCTCTGAATCAAGTCAGCCCTTAAATAAATTTTGCTCAGGGTATGTTTTAAATTTATAGGAAAAAAAAACAAAATCACCTTCAAAATCAAAGCTTTCCATGTGCACTCTCAACATGATAGAGAAAACCATTGAACTGACAACCAAATGGAATTATATTATGGTAAATATCAAGAGGCTGCAGCAAGGACAGTGAGACAGATAAATATTGCTGATCAGCTCACCCAAGGCAGACGTGTATGCACTGCATTTTTATATGTGATAGCAGATACCTGAAGTGGTCTGGAGTCAAACTGATTTTAAAATAAACACTGCTGGCTATTCACCTACAGCAAAATAAAATCTGTCACAGACCTTGGGCTGATGTCATTCTTGCAGTCCTCAGCTCGTTTTTTCACTCTTGTGCCGTTGCTTCCCTTTTAAGCATTTCTCTTTCTTGGAAGAAAATGAGGAGAGATTTGCAAGCAGCAGAGGAAAGAAGGTGGGTAAACATTCCCACCTTCATGTGGCTCAGGCAGAAGCCATGGGCTTTTTTTAGCGGCAATGAATGATCTAGCTTTGGGGTTGTGTTGTATCTTGAATGCTCAGATGGAGCCTCTGTACCTTACAGAGAAGGCTGGAGGCAGGCCAGGAAGGAAGTGGTAGCTTAATACTCATTTTAATTTCATATGTCACCCAATTGCCATTAAAATTGAACAGTTATTGCACATTACTCTCTGTATAAAAACCAACATCTTTCATTATAAAGGATATTAACAACAGATTTTTTTAGAATTTTTGGCATTTAAATATTTATCATATTTTTGGAGTATAAATTTTCTTTTTAGGCCTAAAAGTGTGTTCAGAAGCTTCAGTTCTAAGCACAAGATTTCTGCAAACAGCACTGAAGTCTACATGACTCCTCAAAAATATTTGGGTCTAATTGCTGCCATTACCTCATCACAGATATAAAGCAGAAAGCTCCAAACAGAGGGATTAGGACCAAGTTGTGCCCAAAACACAGATGTAGGCCAGGGATTTGGGATGAACATGTACCTAAATGTCATGTCACAGGACACCAATTTTTCAGGCTCTTAGAAGTTTTGAAATAACTCTTGTTAGTTATTTAGGTGCTGAGTATTTTGATGATTTTTAAATGTTTTAGCAATCACCAAGAGCAAGTTCAATGCAAGAACGAGAAAGAAGAAAGAGTGGATTAACTAGTTAATCATAATTTCATTAATGCTGTACTTTGAAAGAACAAAAGAGAAAGCTTAAGAAATATAGAGCTAGACTTTTACGGAAATTAAGATGTAGAAGTGTGTTATGTTTCACAATATAGTAACTTTGGCTAATTCCTACAAAGCTCTTTTGGCCAAAGGTTTTGTGAATACTTTTGCAGCTAGTGAAACCAGATGATTTTTCGAAGGAGAAAAGCCCTAGGTGACAGTCTAAAGTTGCAGCACTGCTGCAACACATTTTCTAAAAGCCTTCTGGTCACTGTCCAGAAGAAATAGAAAAACAAGGCTGGATCCAGTGCTGTGCAGTTACCTTAAGGACTGTTTAGGCTCCTGTGAGCCAGAAACTCCTTGCATGCCCAATAGATGTTTAAAGAGCGAAGTTGTCTGAGTTTTGGGTTGTTGGTTGGTTGGTTGGTTTACTGGAAGGCTGCCACCATGTATATAAACATACATTAGAAAAACTTCAGGCTTTTGTATTCCTGTACGCATTTTTATCTTTCCCCACAAAGTGTCCAAACTGAAAGTTAACCACCAAGAGTGAGTGCTCAGCCAGGATCTGCACCAAATATAACAGTCCTGGGTATTTTCCTACAGTCTGGCTAGAAATGGAGAGAGGCAGGCCACTGATATGATTCTTCTCTCCACATCTCTCACATTTCAGAAGAAAGCAGTGAGTAGGAAAGTTACAGATATTTTGCATGCGGAGAATACCTGTAAAAGCTGTTTCACGTTCCATCAGCTGGCTGGGGTTCATGACAGCAAAAAGAGGAGCTGTGACCTCCTACTCTATACAGGACCCTGATGATTTGCTCAAACACAAAACAAGGGGCCTGAGCCATTCTGAGGGGTGATCATAGCCACAGTGGAAATTCATATACTATCAATGAAATATAAATGGAGCTCTACACAACAAACATTTACTCATGTAAACCCATGGGATTACTCATGCAATTAAGCATCTGTCAGAACTGAGCCTTAAATATGTCACACATCCAATCTGAATGTGGGTGTGAATATATAATGATGCAAAAATATAAACACACAAATATGCTATCTCCTATGCAGCTGTCAGTGAATGATAGAATCACCTGCTTATCCAAAATGAATTCTTAATTAAAATAAGAGAGTCTTCTTAATGCTTTTTTTTTTTTTTTTTTTTTTTTTTTTTTTTTTTTTTTTTTTCTGGATGGCTGGAAAATAATTAGAACTCTAATTAAGCAATTTCACCTGATATAGTTATCTCAACATTAACTCATCAGCAGTGTCGTGAGGGATTTTACATACTCAGGGAAACCTGCCCGTGTTCCTTTGAATCCCTTGAGCTTTGCGCCTATCAGTTTTATGTGGCCTCCACAGGCTTTTGACCAGGGATAGCGATTTTCTTTTTCCTTTTTTTTTCTGATTGTCATTTTATGTGACGAAGACACAAAATATCTGTGATAGCAAGGAACAGGGTCTGATTAGTGAGATGAGCCCTGCCCAGCTCAAATTCACACCTTTTTTGGTACTGCCACTGCACATGACCTTATATGAACCAGGCCGTTTCACTGTACTGTACGATTGTGTGTGTTTTCTACATTAGCTGCACAATAAAGGCCTCACACAAATCTGCCATCTAGCCTTACTCATTTCTTAGGATGTTGCTCAGGACAAACATTCAGAATTACTCTGGCAGGTGAAGTTATACCCAGCTGGCTGTGCATTAGTGAGACAAACCACAGACCTACCTGCACCACAGTGTCCTTTAAACTGTACACATGAAAAATGCTCTGCCTCCTGCTATAAAAAGAAAATTGAATACCTGGGCACTTGGGATTTTTTCTATTTAAATGCAGATTACAGCTTTCCCCACAATCATTTGGAACCATTAATCCTTTTAGGAGATTTCTCTTCCTAGGGCAGAGGGAGATGGACAAGGTTGCTGTTTCAATGTGGTTTTTTGTTCTGTGAAAACCTTTCAAGTTTTAGAAACTGGTGAATCTGGCACAGTTTTATTGAAAGAAAAAGAAGAAAAGGACCTTAATACTATTACCTCTAGCACTGGAAAAGATTCATTATTTCCAGGGTGTGCCTCCACAGTGAATAAGATTTGGGACCTATATAACTTATCCTGGGAATCACTCAGGCTTCTGTAGTAACTCATAGCTGCCATAAGATCATTAATTACTGTGTAGTCAACAGGTAAAGAGAGATTTAAGTAAATTTTCCATTTACTGTTCCCAGGTTTAAGGCTACCTGCGGGCTGGTGTAAGCCAGCCACCCGAACAGATTAATTTGGTTTAAGTGGAGTTGTGCCTCTTTCCAGTTATGCTCAAAGGAGTAATGAAACCAACATTTAAGCCTCCTGTCTGTTGGTGTCTACTTGGAGGCAGTTTAAACACAAGCAGGTCTTTCTGACAGTCCCCAACAAGTCTTGAACTCGAGCAGTGGGATATGAAGCAAAACACTTTTCTTGCTGCCATGCCCTTGTGTTAATTAACTAAGCTATGATGCATCTGACAGTCAACTAAGTTTAAGGTTTTCTCTAATCCAAAAGATTCATTTACAGTCTAGTAATTTAACACCAAAATAACTGCTGCTCAACTGCTGAATTTTTTTTTTTTTTTTTAAATGATCCAATTCATAAAAATTTATGCTGTAGCTTCAGGATAGCAAGTTTCTGACAGAATCCTGTTCTATTTCTGGATAGAAATGTCTCTTCTCAGGAAAATAATTTTGTTTTTGAGGGGTGGGGGCTTTTCACTTTTTGCATAAAACCAAATATACCGGATATATTTGGTATATTAGTCCAAGGCAGGCTGAAAGTCAGCCCATCCCAGGAGCCTAGGAAGCTGTCTGAAATCAATATGATCTTACTCTTTTCCCAAGGATCTTCACTTTCTTCAAATAAAGCTGATGGTTTTTATGCTCTGTACAGAGGAAGCAGTTGAGGTACTCTGGTGAGGCAAGTGAAGCAATGGGATAGCTCAACAGAGGTACTAAACACTACCTTGAAGGCATTTTAAACTCATGTGCTTTGTCTTTGCTTCAGATTTGTGTGCTGCACTGTTGAGCATAACAGATGTAAGAATTCTATTCTGCAATTTAACCAGTAGTAAATGCAACTGGGAAAGTATGTAGTGTGAGGAAGAATATAAAATACTGATAGCTCTTAATGATTCTTTTGCCCTTTTCCCCCACCAAATAAAATTAAACTAATATATTTAGCTGAGTCAGGAGACTGAGACACTGGAATTGAAAAGTGATGCTTCACTGTGAGCAGATTAGAAACCAGGGACATCTTTTGAAAGACTTCATTTTGAAAGACCAGAAAATGATATAGAGCTGTGGATCCTTTGCCTCAGTTTACATAGGAGGGACAATTATCACTGGAGGGGTTCCTGCTCTGGTAACACCATGAGAGCTGGCACATGACCTTAGCTGTGGCCAGCTTGGACCACAGTGTTTATCAAACCTGACCTTTTCCATAAACCAAGTTGGAATGTAATTCCATTTCTGAGATTTCTTGGACAAGTTCTCCCTTTCTAACTGGAAATGTTATCAGGTTTTGAACAGCATTTTTGACCATCTGGTTTTCGTAACAGATCAGAAAACTTGGATGTAGCTGCTGCACACCTACAGCTCTGGGGCTTGAACCCAGCCTGCCCATAAAGGTGAATAGCAGCTTGCTCAAAAGCCGACAAAATGTGCACAACCTTTTAGAGGATAAGCAGTTGTGACTCATCATGAATGTTCTACTGAGGAGACCTTCTGACATATGGTATTTATGCTTTACCACTATTTATTATCTACCTAGATGATCTTTAATGTCCCTTCCAAAACAAAGCATTCTGTGATTCTATAATTTTAGACTTTTGTGTGGTTACATCAATAGTGGGATAATAACAACCAAGGCACATTGCTGATGATTCTTTTTGCCTACCTTTTCCTCCACTTCAAAGAAGCAAAAAGTGCAGCTGGATACCAGTAATATTATGATATTCTTCCGAGCTGCCTAATGATATGGAAAGCTGTTGATACTAGTTCTAGTTAACAGCTGTTGAAATGTAACCCTTAGCAACATAAAGGAGAACATAAAAACGATCTTCCTAAATGAAAGACCTGACAAGTGAGTGGAAGGCTTGATAAATAACAAGCACCAAACTCCTTTCTTTTATGAGATGGAGGTTTCTCATTTCCTGCTTCTTGTGATTTCTTACAGTAGTACTTGGTGCCTATCCTATGCTTTTGTTCTCTAAAGCACTGTATAAACATTAACTAATGAATTCTCCAAACACCCCATGAATTAGGTGAGAAAGCAATATTTCCATACACATTCTGCACTGTAGGGGAAACAATAGAACAGACTTTAAAAGGAGCCCTTTGCTCATTTATATGTGTTAACCTCTGTGTTACATATGTCCAAACAACAGGGTTTCTTTTAGGGGCTCACAGTAGAGCGGTAACATTTATCAGCATTTATTTGATTTTTTTTTTCATTAAATCCCTGAAATTTAAGTGCATATTTCCCTTCTGCAACTTGAATTGATCTCTCTCTCAGTGTTTTATGCCTCACACAGCTCTGAGTTAAAAGTCAGCTCATGAAGGCAATATGTTTAATATGATTTTGGACAGGGCCTTGTATCTCCTATTTGTAAGATTTAATCCCTGCTTTCCCATCCTCAGCTTTACTGTGATATTTGTGTTTATGCTATTGCCCATTTTTCTTCTGTCTCAAAACACAGGTTGTGTTATAAAATTAAACCCTAAGCACTGTGATGTTTGGAAGTGCATTGAGACCCTGGTACGAAGTTCATTTGTTCTGACATTACAATGTCTTGGGATCTACCTGTCTATCTGCATCTTCTATCTGTGTACGACCCTGGTAGATAAATTTGAAACCACTTTTCTTTCCTCTTTCACTTGCTGGTTAAAGTGGAGTATTCCCTTCCTTCTCCGAATATGTTCAGGGGGGACAACAACTTTACAAGGCTGTAAACAAGCTGTTGGGTAGCTGTTACTGCCTGTAGCCACTCTGCTTGACAGAAATTCACATTTCATCATTTTCTTGAAGCCATCACTGCTTCCAGAACCCCATATTATGCTAACTCTTGTTTCTCTGTTTGAGTTTCCTTACATTTTTTCACACACTTCTTTCTTGAATCCCTGATGTCAAAGATCTCCTTGTTCCTTGTTATATGTTAGATGAGTGTCAGAAGATGGCAATGAGTTCACTGTAGCTGCTGTGCACCTATCCCTGAAAAATTATATATAATTTGGATTCTACCCTGTAACCTTTTTACTCCTTAATTTACCTGTCCATCACATCAGGGTTTTTGAGACTAATGCAAATTAGGAAAGTTTATTTTCAATGAAATTACTAAATAAATGCTACTGAAGTCTATTTAAATTAATACTCGCAAAAATTTAGTGTAGCATGACTTACATCAGGTACTGCACCTAACATTAAATCATCTTTTACATGCACAGTCACTCTGTCTTCTAGAATAAAGTATTAGACAGAAAACAATGAAAATTATGCAAGAAAATGATTTTCTACATACTTGCTATGTGTAGGCTTATTTTGGGTCCTTTTTCCCCTTCATTACCAACACACTCTCCTGGGCCTCTGTTTCAGCATATATAATGTGACTTGACAGCCTCCAGGCTATTCAGTAGAGGCCAGAGTAAAATATTGTTTTGTTGTGATGTGATTATTGGATTTTTTCCTTAATTTTGCATTCTTAAGCCACTATTATATACTCTGTTAAACATACTGCTTTCTCTTGTCTTTAATCAGAATTCCTTTTAGATTTGAGAGATTCCCCTTGGCGTGATACTAGTGCCTCTGTGTTAGAGCTTCCAACCTTCCTGTGTTAACAGACTAATTGTTTCCTCTCTTCTAAAATGTGGCTCCATCTACAGTTCATCCAACAATTTCTTTTTATAAGACTTAATTGCACTTTTATCATGGAGAATATGCTTGTAGCTATTATTGTTCTCCTGAGCTTCTTTTGACTTGTAAGCTGTAGATGTTTAAAAGCATAAGATTGTGTTCTTAGGACAACTTGCCACTGTCCTGTGTTTCAGACAGCCACATTCACTCAAAGGAACAGACATGGCACTTTTTATACCAATCTGCTCAGTTTTATTTGATTCTTCCTGTTGTATGTCAGCAGGTTTATTTTTAAAATTATTATCATTATTTTAATTTTGACGCTAAAAGAAGAATGTACAACACACTGCTTGGACGACACCTGCTGTCTACTGGATTTTCATTTTTCTGTCCCAGTTCCTCAGGACCTGGGACAGTTTAAAGTAATTTTATCTAGTTTTCCAAACCCTTGTCTTCTCCATATCTGCCGTAAATAATCGTTTGTGCTACACAGAATGATCAAGGCACTGGCACAATTTCAACGCAGGAAAAATACTTTTTATGGAGATATAGCTAGAAATTTTATCAAATATCAGAGAAATTATTAGATATTATCTTGTACTATCTAGAACGCAAATTTCAGAATAGCTAAGAATCCTGGGGCAGCAAAGTGATTTGTATGTCAACACCCAGACTGGAAGAAGTGCTGCTTCATGCATTCATGTGGGCCGTCAACTCGACTTTTGTGGAAGCACTGTCTATAGCTCTGTGAGGAGATCCTATTGCCATAATTCTTGCCCGTATGCTAGCAGCACTGAGAAACTAAGAAATTATGTTGTTCCTTTTGTTCTACTCCATGTTCCCTATTTTCCAGCATTGCCTAAGCCAGTGCTATATCAGAGAAATGCCACATTTTGTACTACTATCTTCATCTTGAACAGTCCTGCTTTATGATCCTTCTGCCACAGTTTCTTGGGTTTTCTATTTACTTTTAGAGATTCACGTACGGTTGGAAGGTCAGTCTGCCTAGAAATTTTTAACTTGCATTGTACAGCTAAAGACAGATGATGAAATCTTATTCTTCATGTACTCTTATTCTTAGTTATTTTATTCCAAAGTAAATTAGCAACTGGGTTTTTAGAAGTTGTAAGGTGGGCTTTTCAGCTTCAGATCAGTAAAAGGTTCTCTGTTTTTTTTACTCTGTCTTAGCTTCATCTGATAAAATCTGATGCATGTAAAATAAAATATATTTATAGAATTGGGAGTAGTACCAAAGTTTATTTTAAGCCATTAGGTAAATCAGAATCTGTGGAACTGGGAAACCATAAAAAATATCTGTAATATTTTACATTTTATATTTACTGCACCTTATTACATGCAGAGGAAAATGTCCTTTGAGTTTTCTTCCTTTTTTTTTTTTTTTACGTTTCTAAAGAGATTGAGCGACTCTGATAGAACTTTCAGCATCTCCATCCTTTCATTCAGAGTATTTTAGTACATTTTCTTTTACTTTTTATCCATATGGGTAATCTCTCTGATCTATTGTTTGTCTCAGAGCTTTTTAATTTATCGTTTCAGTTTCTACTGCTTTTGAATTATGAAACAAAAGCTGTTTAAAAGTGCAATTTCCTTTCAGCACCAACAGCAATCAAGAGACCAAATAAATTCAAGAGACTCCTGAAGTATAGCAGCTTAAAACCACCTTAGTCCCTTGGCAAGGGATTGCTAAATTGCTAAAGAAGTGGAATGTTTGAAGGCTGAAAGCTTTGGTTGAAATAGCGGAAAAAAAGGAACAAGCCTAAAGGCAGAGGGAAATAAGATCTGTTTTGTCTCTTCTGTCATCCACAAATCCAAACTTTCATTTTAAGGACACGGCAGTTTTTCCTAATCTTCTGCTCCTTTTCTGTCAGTTCTTTCACAAATAAAAGCCTTTTATACAAACTCAATAGCCACCCCCCATCAAACCCATCTATATATTATATATAATTCAAGAAAGAAAACATAAGTATTTATGAGAAATACATTGTGCCAAAGAACTAACCATTCCAAAGTAAAACAGAGAAATGGATATAATATACAAATGTCAAGTGCCTCAAAAATATGTATTTTGTCATTAGTGTAATGGAATTTTGCAAATATAAACAAGGAAGCTGTTAAACTCCAGATAAAACTCCAAAACATTCAGAGGGGTATTAGTCATATCCGGAGAACAAGTTTTATTCTTTAAGAAAGAAATAATTGGGCTGCAGTACAAGATTTCTGTGGAAGCTATCCACTTGGAAATGTGTGCCTTTCCCTGCTGTTAGTGGAAATGCTGTGATGGGTTTGTCAGTCACTCAAGCTGTGGTGCTGCAAAAGCAGCACAGCACTTCTATTTCAAGTGAGTCTGTTGAAGTACTTCTATAACAAAGCAGCCTCCACTTCTCCTCCAGTACAAACAGCAATCTTCAGCATTTCAATCACATCAGACTCTTTGGCAGAGGGAGAAAATTTTAGCACTATTGTATGCAAAACATAGAAAAACTTTTCCAGTTTCTTTTCTTTCACCATCCAAAAAATATACCAAAAACCATGACAAGAAGAAAAGACTCCTTTAAAAAGTAATATTTTATAAGAATTTAAGAAATCATAGCAAAAAGGCAAAAGTATCAGTTCTAATGGATAGTTGGAAAGTTTTCAAAGGCAATTAAGGAAATTATGGGCTGCAGAACTCAGGTGTAGGAGTAGCTGATCTGAAGGGCTGTATTTTTAAATGGACTTTTCTGGTAAGCTGTCAAGACACTTTTCCCTCATGAATTTTCAATCATTCTGCCAACTCTTTCCATTTTACTTGTTGTTTATTAAATTATGGTGGTTACCAGAAACTGTTCCTATTTCACTGAGATCAGTAATTCCCAAACTGCTCACCGAACACTAACAGCTACAAGGCTGTAAGAAGCAAGATCTGTTCTCAATAAAACAGTGTGGGTTTTCTAGGCCCTTTCACATGTGATATTGTGACCACAACTGGAAATGTTCAGTTTTGAATGGAGCAAACATACAAGAAACCTTTTCTATTTTACCAAGTGATAGAAAGAGTTGTTAGTGTTAGACAGTAATAGCAGTGTCAACATCAAAAAGGAACACAGTTAAATCACTACTATATTGACTATTAACAGATGTGAAACTGGTAAAACAGACTCTCACAGACTGCCTCTGAGCTGAGCTGGTGCATTCTGCAATGCATCCTGCCTCCTGGTCACTTGAATATCACGCTGGGACCAGGCCACATCAGGCTCCTGCAGGCATGAAAGGCTGCTGAAATAGAGTGATTCTGGGCCATGGGAGAAGACTCGGATCCATAATCTACGTGCTCAGCTTCTGAAGAGAGATTGTGCTTTAGGGGCAAGTCATGAATCTGAGAGTCAACTGAGAACTCCCTTGGTACTGTGATTTAGAGTGGGATTTTGATGGAGATTGGCTCTAGAGGCTGGAGCAGTTTTAGATGATGGAAGAGCTGAGTCAAAAACAAGAAGGGGAGCAATAAAACAATTAATGTCTTACTTTTGCCTTTTCCAGCTGCATCTCTTCTGAACAGTATTAGCAGAGTTTAGCCATCTAAACTGTTATACATTCTCTTTACTAGAATATAATTCCCTGTTTTATCTAGCAGATTGTTTTTCTGTGTAATGTATGGGCAAATTTCAGGTTGACTATAATGAAACAATAACGAGCCTCAGTGAAGGCAGAAAGAAGGAAATATTTCTGTAACTTTCCTGCCCTCAGAAGCACATTCAGAGGTGATCAGATTATATAATTCTCCATTTTGGTCATGGAGTTAAAGTCTCTGGGTGCTATAGGTATATACAGTGACTGTTTTGGATCTGTAGTTTCTTCAGCCCACTGCCTATTTCCCCAGCCAGTCATCTGGCCCTGTTCAATTATGCTGTTTTCTCCCTTCTAAGCTCCTCTTCCTACTCTCATTTTCTTTGCTTGCAGTGTCTCAACCTGCACTCTTCACTTGTCATACCAGTCCTGCTTGCCCATCCACATCCAATGGTCCTTTCTCAACTCTTTTGATGCCCACTTTCCTTGCTCTTGGATTCTAGTCCTAGTCTATCTCCAACCTATTCATCAGTCTCAGATCAGTTCCATGCTCCCTCTTGGCCTCTTTCAGTAGTCTCATTTCCTCCCTGGTCCCATCTGTTTGCATTCTGGCATGTCTCATACTGTTCCTCTCCTTGTTGTTTCTCCAGTTCCTATTCATCTGTCCCAAATTGCTTAAGCTCTAGCAACAGGCTTCTCCAAGTTTTTTAACCATTTGTCTAAGCCAGACAAATAAATTTCTGTGTCTTTTTATAGCTCCAAGTCCCCAACTCTTTCAGCATTTTTGCTTGCTTAGCAAAGTCCTGCTTGCCTTGATCCATCTCAACATTGGGTCACCATTCTCTCTCAATATTTCAGCCTAAACAATTTGTAGAAACAGCAAAGGACCTAAGAATATGAAGCATTGGGAAATTTGAACAGGGCATGGTGTTAGCCTACCTACAACATAGATTGCAATCTCACTAGAGTAACACCCTTGTTTGTTTTGCTGTGTCGCCATAAAGTGCAGTGGAAGCCATTAGAAGCATTTATTTTTATTTTACTGTCTACAAACAGAGTAAGTAACTGTCCATTAGAACTTAGATCTCTTGTACTTTGAAGAAAATTGAAAGTACATCACGTAATAGAAAATGGGAGTTGAAACAATAAGCCAGATGCTAAGATGGTGTAAATCAGTGTGAGTGTAAGGAAGCAATTCCAGTTTGTACTAGCTGATCTCCTCTTTTGAATATATATTCTCTAGTAAGAAAAATGCTAATAGAAAAATTGTTAAACTGAGACTAAAAATCTGCTTCATTACAAAAGCAACTTGATCAATCTTGTTTGTCCCTTGAGCTTAATTTGAATGCAAAAACAGTAGGTTTTTTATTATCTAAGTAAACTTTCTAATTAAAAAAAACAATCAAAGTTTTATAACACAAGCATAAAATGTAAAGAGCTCAGTTCAGCTATGCTGATTAGAAACTGAAGTTGTGTCTCTTAATAAAAATTATAGATTTACTTTTTTTTCTCTTGATATAAATTCCATTAATTTTTAGGGGTTTTGTCTTTTTTATTTAATTTTTATTTCAATTTTTCCCTTTGTGTTTGTTTGTTGGGTTTTTTTTTCTATTGTCTGAATTAATGTAGAACTACTTCAGAGCCTTTAACTTGCCCTATTTATGGACACTAGTTTATTTGAACTAGTTTCTAAGGAACTATTTGCTTTTTTCCTTTTTTAGCTTCATCTGTGCAAAAATATTTTATGGTGTTTATAGCCAGTTTATTTTTTATTTCCAACTCCTCATAGCAACTTTCTTAAGTATAGCTCCTAGAAGTAAGTTTTGCTTTGAGATTTACTCTGAGTGGTTGATGTATGCCAGGGAAGGCTGACTAACACCAGTGCTTTTGCACAGTTGGCAGAGAGAGCCACACATCTTGGTGGAGCATAGAGTAGCCAACTATGTAGTTTTAATGTTTAACAACTTCTATATATTTGGCTTACACAAAACAGAGCATGGATCAATGAGTAGTGTTTAGGGACCCCTGTGCTAACACCCAGTTCAGTTTGGGTCTACACAGGTAGAGCTGGCAAAAATGAATCTGAAAGATTAAAAAAAAAAATTTTATTTTGATTAAATGAACATTTTCATAGAGGTGTTTTATTTTAGATTTTCCTCTAGAAAAATTTCCTTTTACCCTTCATTGATCACAGATGTTAATATATATTTAAAAAAGGAGTTAAAGAATCTTGCTGGTTTTTATCTTTACAGATTTATAGACAAGTTAAACTTTTTCAAGTATTAATATCTTCCAAAAATCTTCGAAGTTAAACTTTGATAAAAATACCTGCAGTAGATGAACTACTACTTTTCAGTATTCCTGCCAATAACATTCAAACTCCTAACATTTTATCCATGACACCATGCCTGAGTCACAAATATTGCTGGTGCTGCAGAACTGCTGATTGCAATGGCAAATCACGTCCTCTTCTACAAAGATGTGAGTTTTTTTCTGGCTTTAGCCTTTCCTTAGTAATTTCAGAAAGGCTTGCTGCAGTCATCTAAACCTACTCAGCTGCTTTATCATGGGCTGGCACTGGCACTCTGCATAAGATGTAATAGGCTATAGTGTAATTAAACAGCAAATGTCCATAGCTAAAGTAAATTGTTGTATTCTATCCATTGATATTTCTCAGTTTGAATGTGCTTTAATTATTTTTTCTTGTTTGCTTCTTTCACTTCTAAAAGACCACAAAAAATTAAAATCCTCTATGCAAGTAGACTGTAGAAAAAAATGTACAAGAAAGACAGTCCCAACTGCACAATTAGACAACAGAGGTGAGGATGTATGTGATGTAAGAATTAATCAATGAAGAATCAGAACATGAGTTTGCTGGCAGCTTTGACTTTTATTTTTTTCCAGTGACTGGCATAGCAAACTTTGAAATCCTAGCTAAATGATGTAAATGAGTGAATCCTTTAGACACTAAAGGTGTGAATCCTTTAGTAATAAACTATTGACCAAGTCTGGGACTAAGTCTGGATCCAGCTGCACATATACTTCCTCTGAGAAGGAGTTTAGAACACGAGTGGGTACTTATGCTCATGACTGAACACTGGGGTCTCCCTGAAAATTCTGTCTGACCCTATCCACTATGCAGTAAATAATCAACTGTACCTGGCCAATAAAACTTGCTGAACCACTGGTGCATTTATTGTTGAACTTTGTAATATCAATGAAGTTTATTGTTGTTACTCTCTTATGAGTGAAGTGCACAGCCCCATCTACAACAAACGGTGATGCTGGAATGCAGACAAATATGAGACTACAGTGGTATTGCACCGCTGCTACCCATGAAACTTTTAATATAGTAGAAGCAGGGAAAAAACGTGTAATACTTCTAGTTGTCTTGTTTCATAAAGTAATGAAACAATGTTGCTTCTAGGTGTCATTATGGTGTCTGTTAAGTGGCTCAAATATTTTTTCACCTCTCCTTTTTATCTTGGTGGCCGCTACTGTTCCTATGATACGCAGAACGTCACCAGAGGATAAATCTAGAGTTTAACTATATTTATTTGGCATATTTTCCTCATGCTGTGGGAGGGTGAATCCATGTTTACAGGAGTAATGGCATCTCAAGAAAGAAAGAACACCTTTTAACTGCTGCCTTGAAAGCACTCCTTGTTTCACAATTTACAGCAGGTAATAAATACAGGTTTGCACAATTTGGAGCTGATTTAAGCGCAACAAAATAAAAAAAAAATTAAATGCAAATACAAGGATTTGTAGTGCATCAGATGATTAATGAAAAATTAAGCTGTATACAAAATTAACCTCAAGGCATTCCATATTCTTATTTGACAGCACTGAACAGTTTTCTTTTAGATATTTTTCTTCCTAACTTGTACTTTGTTTTCTAATGCATCCTCTGCCTGACACGAAACTCTTAAAAATTAACTAATTCGCTGAACAGAGTGTCCATTCACAGTCACAGAAATGCTTTATATCTGTTTTACTGCCCATGCTCCTCCATAGGTCTGTTGGCCAGGCAGTGATGTAAGATGGGGATGTTCTGTGGCTGTTTGTACAGAAACTGTTCTGCATGTATGTCCGTGGTTATGGTTCAACATGACACCAAGGACACTTCATTGTTTTTGCATTTTCTCTCCATTGTCTTTCCAACACTTTTGAAACAAATCTAAGCTGAATTGCAAAATCAAGGAGGCTGGTCCAGGGCTAATCCCATCCAAAAGAACTCAGGTAACTTTTAGTTTGCCTAAAAATGGTTAATTTCAGCTGTTGGAGAAAGTTGTTTCAAAATATATATAAAGGACAGGGAGAATCCGTTTGTTACTGCTGCCTGTTCCTCTGGAGAGCAAAGGTATCCAAAGTGTAGCAGCTGGACCTGAACTCTTCCTAGGCTGTGTCCAGTCTGTATTTTGATATTCCTTGTGTCCCTGGTTCTTTTCCTCCCTTAGAAAAAAATCTTCTTTGTTGCTTCCTTCTTTTTATTTTCCTGCCCTGCCAGTCTTGTTTATAAATTTGTAAATGCTTCCCAGAATTCATTTTCTTTGTCCAGCGAGCAGCTTCATCATCTCCACCAGAGACAATCAACTCTTTCCTTGCCCTTCTACATGCTGTGCACTTCAAAATTGCTTCTGTCCAGGTTGTCTTGTCAGTAAATGAGATTCAATATGAATAAACCACTCCTTGTTACAAGGTCAGTTTTTACCAGTTCCTCCACTGCCACCTTATTTGGCCAGGTGGTTTTGGGGTCTGCAACACCATCTGAATATCAATGCCTCTTCCTCATTCTTTAGAAGTGTGCTTGTAACTTATGTACTTCAAAACCTTTAGGTTTATCCATCCACACACAGTGAGGGATATGATGTTCAGCCTTGTTCCATGGTCCCTTTTGTTTAGCAGTGTAGACATATTCCTCATGTCTGACATTAACATTTACTTAATTTTACATCAAGCCTAACACAATGGTATCTGATTGCTAGAGGCCTCTCCATATGCCTAAAATAAGAATTATTATTAAATCATTATCATGTTCACTAATGAAGATGATGATTGCAATAATAAATACTCTTCTTGCTCAAGAGCTTTCCTTGTGTTAGTCAGAAAACCTGTGTTGCTAATCTCAGGGCTCCTTGATTCCTCTTAGCTTCAGTGAATGAATTGCTGCTATTCTTTCCTGTATTCATGAACATTTCTGGTATTTCTACAAATCTTTCCTGCTTCATATGTGAATTCCAAAAATGCAATTAGGAAATTTCATGATACAGAGAAGACACAGAAAACTATTTTTTTTTTTTGACACAACATGATTGCGTATGGATATTTTTTCAAGTTCTATTTTAGATATGTCCTGACTGTATGCAGTGAAAATGATACTGGGAAACAGGATAAGGCACTTTAAATAGATTATGAAGTTGTAGGAAATATTTTCAAATCAAGGTTCTTATTCTTTCTTGCCACTAAATAAAATTACAGGAGTATCTTTTCTAGCATAAAAAGCTTGCTATATCTGAGTTCTGATTTCTTGAATCAAAATGCTTGTTCCGCAAATATGAAACAGAGGGATCAGTAAAAGTTCCAAATAAGTCAGAGCCCTCTGGAATATGCAGTATGAAAAAATAGTATTTTTTCTTATCCTTGCTCTCCAAAAAAAAAAAAAAAAAAAAAAAAAAAAAAAAAAAAAAAAAAAAAAAATTATTGCCACCGAGAGCAGTGTCTCTGATGTAGTATTTAAGCCCCTGAAAATATTGGCTTGAAGAGTTTGGCAGGAATCTAGACCTGTAAGGTCCTTGCCCCAAATAGCAGTACTTTGAGAAATATGTATCTTTCACAGCTTTACTCAAAGGAGCTCATAAGTTCAGGACTGGAAACTTCCCTGTTAAACTTACTGCTATTGAAGGATTGCAGTTTCATATTAACCACTACAGGTTTCTCAATTACTCTTACAATGGGTCCTATTGCTCCACTGAGGCAATAGCCAGTTTGCAGAAATTTCCAAAGTTATATTGGCTGAATTTCTGGAGGACTCACATTATGCAGGAACAATAACCTGATAAAAATTCTGTCTGCTTCTTTTCTCCCTGAATCCCTCAGGAGTCTCTGTGGATCACTGCCACTCCTGTGCACTTGCAATCCTACTGATGCAATTTTAAAATCTTTTAAAAACTGCCTGTATTTTGTATTGGTAAATAAATAATGGCTACATATGATTTTTCTTCTTTAAAAATTGAACGCTCTTTGGGCTTTTGTTATTACCTCTGTGTAGTACAGTGTCAGGTCAGTGAAACTGTTTTCTTCTCTACAAAATCACTCCCAGATCTGTTATTAAAGAGGTAGAGTTGGCAATAAATATTGTATTAAAATTTTAGTAATAGTAATAATCTAGTAATTGTAGCAGCATTTCAGTTTTTACCTGCATGTGTTGGGGGCCAGTAGGTGATTTTTACGAAAAATTGTGGTTAAAAAGAACATCACTTGATTAAAGTGCATTGCTCATTAAACTTGTGGAAGAGGACATGCAGTTTGTGGTATCCATACAGGACAGATCTGAGACACAACCTTAAAAACCTGAGCAAACCCTGATAACCAAGGATTTGTGATATTAGTCAATGAGCTCCCAGCAGCTGTCACAAGCTCTCTTTGCACTGCCCCAGAATGACCTGGGGCAAGGGATGATCACCCCTTCAGCAGCCCTCCTCAGGACCAACTGAGGTGCTGAGAACCAGTGAGAAGAGTGTACAGAAGAAACTGGGAGATTGGTAACATCATTTCCTGCAGAAGTGTCCCCAGTGAGGGCTGGACATTAATCCCATTTCCAATGTTCATGGAACTGTGGTGGGTATGAATTTACAAAGTATGCATTTGCCATGGTTATAGCCAAGCAGACATCATAGATCTCAAATCTTCTTTCTCCCTTGGGGAAAAAGTACAAAAAGGTGCTAATATAGCTAATTTATAGGCATCTGAGTAAAACTCTGTGAACATACGCTTGAATTTAAATTTTCTATTGTGGACAGGAAGATGGGAGGTATAGGATAGATGGGCATCCAGAAAACTCTTGTATTAATACATGGCTGATTCTGTGATTCTAGGATCAGTGGCTACCAGTAACCATGCAGCACATGCTGAAATCCTATAAGGTCCTTTGGAAATACCAAGAAAAAGGTACAGTAAGTAATATTTAAATAAATTAATTCCCTATCTTCTCATGGCAGGTAACAGGGGTGATGTTTCATCTTTGCCCAAGGTAAAATTGTGTTCCTGGTACAGTGTTGTTAGATAGACAGACATAGGCAAATGTGTATTGTTATATGAAGGATATGAAATAATTTTTTTCATTCTTCCTAGATTAATAACTACATGGCCATTTTGAAAATACACACTTTCAGTGGGAGAGGCAGCACTAAGAATCAAGATTATTGAAAAAGCTATTAGTTCAGTAACTTAAAAACAAGCAAGTCTTACAGAATACAAACAGAATTACAGAAACAACAAAAGAAAACTGGAAATCTTCTAAAATCTAATTTCCTGACACAGAAATATTTATTGTTATGTTTGAGATTATGGGCTGAGTCCTGCCATTTGCTATACACCCTGTCCCAGCCCTTAAGATTAAAGCTGTGAATGCTTCTGTTATGCACAAAACTAAATTACTTTTCTCACCATGCCAGAGGGCTAACATTGTAACTAAGGCATCCATCTCCATGTTTCCAGAAGAACTGAATGCTATCTGATTTGTTTTATTAGAAGATCACTGCCATTAAGAAGCTCGTTTTTCTTGTTCACATGACCGGTGGTATAATACCAATTTAATTATGAGCAAATATGCAGTGTAGTGTATCCTCTTTTCCCCACTGGTACATGAATTACAACAAACTTCACAGGTGCTCTCCTCTGAACCTCTGGTTCATACATGGTGCTGTAACCATGACTCCCAACATCAAGTTTGAAAGCAGTAATTTAGAATTACTGACTCTCTGCAGCAGTCAGACCTGCAAGGTCTACATTCTAATTATCAGGGTCTGATCTTTGACTTGCTCATTTATTAAAGATGTAGGACTATAAAAGGCAACCAGTGAAGAAAATGCAGGGCATCCTGGTATACTGTCTTAACCACAAAACTGCAATCCCAAGATTCCCTCACCATTACTCCCACCTGAAAATTTGTTAATATTCAGAGACCAGCTTTCATTCCCTCTTGCTGACTGGATAGAAATTGCTCCAGGGATTACTTTTCATTTGCATTTTCCTAATAATGCTACCATTAGCCTTGATAGCTTTTTTGAGAAGGTTGCATAAAGTAATAAGTATATTCATCTGGGATCTTGTGCTTTCTTGTTTGGCTTATTTTGAATTAAGGCTTTGCTGTTGAGGGGAATTAATTGAAATACTGCCTCAGCCTTTATTTGGAAGGCAAAGTTGGCTCTCCTACTGGAAATGCTCAGTGTTCCTCCTGCTGTCTATGCCCAGTCACCAATTATCTCTTAGCATTTATAAGTCATCTTCCCTCTGGTGTAGATTTGAAAATTACAGTGCTTGAAAAAGGTACAATGCAAATGTTCTATTTCATCAACTCATTAATTAGCTAACGACTAATTAATTAATTAATAAATTGACACAGTGGTGTTCATTGATAGGTTGGACCCGATAATGATCCCAGAGGTCTTTCCAACCTAATTGATTCTGTGATTCTGTAATTGTCTTTATCTAGTTTTGTTCAGCTAGAACTTTGGAATGGAGGTATAAACAGTAAATACCAAATATTGGAAAAGTGTAAGGTACACTAAAGGGAACGATCTCTCACGGAGAGAGAACAGATTATTGAAGCAATTATCAGTATTATTTGTGAACAAAGCAAAGCCGCTCAAAGATGTGGAAGCTGTGTTAATGAGCACTAGCTACAGATTCCTGTAAGAAGCCACAAAACTGAAACTAAATACTTTAAGTAAGTGGTGGCTACACAAAGATTAAAATAGATCTCTTAGTAGTATGGGTAGAGAAACTGTTTAAACAACAAGGGAGGAATAAGAAGAAATAAATGGCAGTGATTTTTTTTTCTGCTTTCTGTGGCAATATTGGCATGGAAAGGATGAAAATGTGCTTTGGAAAATGAATAAAGAAAGAATACATAGGAGAAAGGTGACCAAAAAAATTAAGGCATGAGGTTTTTCTGTCCAAGGAGACTGTTTGTAGACAGTGAGGAAACCTTGCCATTAGGGAGTGTAAGACAGAAGAAGCTGTGTCTTTCAACTATACCTGATGCTCCTCAAGGGACAGGTGCTGCCATGCTAGAAGGAGCAGAGTACACAAAATAAAGTAGATTTGCACATGGACAGAAAAGAAAAGAGATAATGACCCATACAAAGTAAATATGATGAAGTCTATTTGAGAAACTCAAAAACCACTTCACTTAGTTCCACCCATAGGGCAGATGCTGACAAATCACTTCAATTTTTTATGTTTTGAGTCTTCTATGAAATGATCCTGCTTCATCTGTTGCCTGTCTTGCTCTTCAAAGGAAATCTCAACTGTTTGAGGAAGGACTTTCCCTAGTGCATAACGGGTTTTTGCATACAGGATTCCTGGACTGTGTCTTTAGTCCATCTGAGAGTGGGATCTGTCTCTCACTGGAGCCCATATGCTCTCTCCCTAAATGAACACAGTGTATAGCCTGTCACAAAGCAGTCTGGTACCTCTGAAGGGAGTAATAATAGTAGAGATAAGGCTGATAATTATAGTAATAGTCAACGATTTACTGATAGATCTCTAGGTTAGACGTAATTGATTCTGAAAGTGAATGAGATCTGTATTTACCCAGTAAACACATGGTTTTAATGCAGTTGCTGGAACAAGCTATTTGCACCAGAGGAATTATGAGCATTTTAGGATTTACATTACTAGTTTCCTCCAGCTCACAGCACAGAGGGCATATTTAGCTGGGCAGGCTGCACAGCTTTTGCCTTTGCTCTGCTGGTTTCAGGAATGAGCATATTGGACCTAATTTTCCAAACTTGTCAGCCCAACTCTCACAAGCATTACATTCAATTAGGAGGAACACCAAAACCAATTTAAAACAAATGATGAAAGGAGGAATCTACAATGAATAAAGTTCCTTGCTTTCCTGTAATGGCCATCCCACTTTCTCAGCTGTTGGGATTATCTCAAGAGAATAATGGTAACTGCACTGTTTTTTCAGCTTATCTCAAGTCTCCATTGCGAGTCTTAATTTTCTAACTGTGTGTGTATTTTAAAACAGCTTTCCTTGCAAATTCAAATGATATAGGAATGGTCTCTTAATGGCTTGTTTTTATGTCCAGTATTAACTTAAGTGTAACTCATTTACTCAACCTTCTGCTGCATGCAGCAGAGGAATCAAGTAGTTATTATTATTGAAATTTTGGCCCATGCAAGTTCCAGATTATTCAGTGTGTCTCATGTCACATGTCTCATGTGACTCCCCTAGCTTACACAAGTTTTTTATGCCTGCCATATTCCAGTTTTGTCAATTTAACTGAGGATTTTCATTTGACCCTGACTTCCCAAGTGCATCTCAACAAAAATATTATAATTCAGATTTGGTTTTATAACAGCTATGCTCAGATGTATAAACATGACCTCAGCATGTACAGTTTGAAAATTGCTTTGGAAGGAACTCACCCTGGAAGGATATTTGGGGCAGATGTATCCTACTAGCCAGTTAGGTTGCTTTTGAAGTTAGTTTAAAATAAATATCAAACCTTTTCTTTTTAACATTTAATTATTTAGCATCTGTCACTGGACTTGTACCTTTATCTTCTGCTGTGCATTTAAAGTACTCTTTTATTATTTCCTGCCACAGCTGATCTCATATCCTCTCCATCTATGTGTTATCAATGCTTCACGTCTTCTAGCAGGTGCTGAAATTTGTTCTCTAAATGTTAATAGAAACAGCAGAAGAATTTTGAACATTCACTAGCAAGTGTCCTCAGAAAACCAGGAGTTGAAAGAACCCAACAAAAAGCTCCTGCCAAAAACTATTTGATCATAAACCTCTCAAGCAGAAAATTGGCAATCACTGCAGAAACAATTCCTCAGGAAAGTATTCAACTTTCAAATAACCCTGAAACACAACTCAATATCATTTGATTTCCAGTGAGCACATCTAGCAGGCCATCCCTCCACCAGAAACCAGTGCAAGGTAAAGACTGACAGCTGTCCCCACAATCCCTGGAAATTTCATCCTTTAGGAAGAGAGGATACAAAAAATCCTTTTTATTATAGTGGCTGTAATGTCCTCCATGTGCTGACTCACACAGGAGTGACAAAACCCCAGAAATTATTGGCTGATTCCTATAAAAGCACTAACATTTTTGGAAATTCCTGTATGGATATACAGTAAGTAAAATGTATCTGTGAAATGTATAAATTCAAATTCTCCCTTAGATGCTCCCCAGGTGTGTGTGTGTGAGGTAGGAAACACCGGAAGTGGCTGTATATGTGTGAGTACACTAGATTTGAAGTGCAAAATAGATGTGCCATTTGCTGGCACATACACGCAGCAGAAGATGAAAGGGAGAAATGGTTTGGGACCAGCCTCCTACCATTACACTCCTGGTTGAAATAAGCTTGGGGTGAAGCAGACAGCTTTGCAGCAGCCTGCAGGTTAATTGTTCCAGATCTCCTAGGTGACATGTACAAGGAAACAGAAATAGAGGTATTTTCATGTGCTCTGGTAAGTTTGCATCAGCAAACACAAAAGGGCGTGTTGCAATATGAAACAATTAAAATGTCTTCCTACACAAATACCTTAGCGTCAATGGGAAGCTCTGCAGACAAGGAGAATGAACTGTGAGCCTGTGATTAACTTGGGATCACCTCTTTTTGCTTTGTTGAAAATATCTTTGCAAAGATGAAAATGCAGCAATCAGAAGCTTTTGGTTTCTGAACATAAGGAAAGAATGTGGGGAGTTGGTATGCATATCCAATATGCTGAAGTTTTATAAAGGGAAAATATCAACCATAAGACTGCATTAAACATACTTACAGGTAAGTTCATGGTATGAATAGACAAAGCAGTGTATAACTTTTACAAAGTCCAGTGTATGCAGCTTTTGCTTTACCACCTCATCTCCTACAATTTTATTTCTCTCTTTTTACTTCATTAATATCTGTTTTTCAAAAGGTGGATTTTAGGAATAAATTGAGTTGTAGACTGTAATCACTAATTTTTTACATGCCTAAGTCATATGACTGACTTGCTATAAGAGAATGTTTAAAAAAGTCTTAGTTTACATTCTAGAATTATAAAAACTACCAAAGTAACAAATTTAAAAAACCAACCAACCAAACAAACATTTTTAGTCTACCATGGTTTTTTTAAGCCATTGGTTACTGATTTTGACCAAGAAGGGAAACTGGGAAGGACTGAGCAGTATTCAACCATGTTGAATATGATCAACTCCCAAATATGGAAATACATATCTTCTGTAGAAGAAATATAATCAATCTGTGTGTTGCCTTGAGTCCTGTCCTCTGTGTAAGTGTAATTCAGCAAGGCTGATTTTTCAGGATGTGTGCTGATATGTGCCTGTGCATTAGATGTCAGCGATTAAACCCTCAAAGGTATGTGTGTGTACATATTTGTATGGAAAAGGAATGAAGTATGGCAACTGCCGGTGGCAAGTCTTTCACATGTATACATTTCTGCCTCAGGTAATAACAGAAGCAGAAATGAAAAAATAAATCTTTGAGAAGTGGGGAGAAGTATTTTAATTTCAGAATGCATAATGTGCAGTCATGAGTAGTTATCAAAGAAATACCAAAGGGATTAAATACCTTTTGAATTTCTGAAAACCAGACCATAATATAAAAGTTTTAATAATTATAATTTTTCATCTAATGCACATCCCAGTAGAAGATTCCTGTAAATTTTCAGGCTTCCAGCTTTCTAAAGCAAAAAATTGAGACATTGTGTATGAGTAGGTTTATAATTGGGTATTATGAAATGATGCACTGATTATAGTGTACAGTTCACAGACTGAAAAAAACAGTAGGAGCTTTCAAACTTTTTAGTAATTTTTAAAATTACAGGGAAAGTAAATAGTATTTGTGTCTACTGGGATATAAGAAGGTAGGAGTTTATGATATATTCCTGCCTAACCCAAGGTCTGAACAATTCATAAACCACTTGCCACCAAAAATATATTTTTCTTTCACTCTTGGTGGGAAAATACCAATTTGCTATAGAATTTATAGCATCTTTTATATCTGTCATATAAAGCATATTCCTAGTTTTATCAGTATTTACCAAAAAAAATGTGTGTCTAGTGAAACCAAGGCAGGAAGACTAAGAAGCTAATTTTGAGGAACCATTTTATTTCTTTCCTCATCTGTCAGTCTAATTTAATATTAATAAATACTGTACAGAACAGTTAAGCATATCTTCAACTTCTCTCTTCCAAACTACTCGTGCTTCTTGTGAGTTGTCCAGTGGCCACTGTGGTATTATTTTAATTTTTCAGAACTACTGTTATTGCTATTACATTACTTTAATAACAGGTATTGTAAGAGAGGGGGAGGCACTCTGCCAGATCTTGGAGACAAGTGTTCCCTGATTGTTTCTTTACCATGAGCTTTTAAACCCATAACTATCAAGCAAACATTTATTAAAAGATAATGAAATTGTATCAGATAATCATGAATTGAGATGTTTGCTTAGGCATAGACACATTTATTATAATGAAAAGTCCAACTTTTTCCTTCATATAGCTGCAGGATGTAAGGATCTCATTTTTTGAGGGACCTGAAACACTCATTTGTGACAATACCTGAGGCAGATATGTGAGACAGTTTCGATGAATTGAACTGGGATGGTACTTGTATTTTTCCACCATTGATTATAAAATAAGTTGAAGATTAGTTTAGATTCAGGGACCTAATTTCTTGACATCTCAAGTTATGAAAGATGAAACCTGGCATCTGCTGGTGTTACCAGTGGCGCCTTTTTGTACCATTCCTTTTAACTTCCCCACATAAAACAATTTCACAGAAGACCTCCTTTCCTCTCATATTTTATTAGGTGGGTTGATAGTGTGTGAATACTAATTTCTGCTACAATCAAGGAACTTTGCAGTACTGAGAGCAGCTGTGACTCCAAAGACAGTGTCTGAAAATCAGCAATGATTATTTTATTCAAAGTCTTGTAATTATAAATCTGCTATTTTCTGATTTTTCATCATTTGAAAGAGGATTTTTTTTTTTTTTTTTTTTTTTTAATATTTAGGTCAGTCCCTTCTGGCATAGTGCATTACTCATGCTGGCCCTGGATAATTTGGCAGCATCAATTTGATGCTCAGTCACATTTGCTGTTTGCCATTCTTACAGGTGGTTTCACAGGTCTCAGGTCAGGTCTGCTCTCTGCTTCCTTATTGCTCAGTGAACATGAGCTTAACTGTCCACGACAACATTTTCTTAAACTGTCAATGCATTCAGTGGAAGGGCTGTCACTCTGATTTTCTTTCCTGAAGTATCAACCTTTTATAGCTGCCCTGCTTGCAGACACTCATTTCCTAGATGTGATCTTGCAATCCTACCAAGTAAATTTTATTTCACTGTAAACCCAAGCACCACTTACTAAAACATTGCTGCTGCTTTCTTTCTTATTATTTCTTTAAATTCTTACGGGGTCCATGAAATAGTATGTAGTATCTCTACTTCTGGCCTCAGATTGCAATTCTGGATCGTGTCCACTAATGTGTCATTGTTTCAAAACACTGAAAGTGCTGAGGTTCATTCTTGTTCTCTGTTTTTGACTGTGGCTCAAGATTTAGTTTACCTTGACAAACAGGAAGGTTAAGTACTGTATTTGCCTAATCATTATTTCAGGGAATCCAAGAACAAAGTAGATTTTGGATCCATGGAACCATCTTTCACTATACCCAAATTATGTTCTATGAACAATGCTGCTATCATCAATGACAAAAGAAGAGAACAATAAAAATATTCTAATTAAACCAAAGGTCAATGAGGGTTCGTAGACCAAACACTAATTAAATTTAACCTTTTACATATTATTTTTTATGTCCAATCACATAATAAAATATTTGTTCCATATAAACTTGCAAAAAAACCTGCTGCAGGATGTAATGATGAGCCTTGTTGAAAGAGGAGCTGGTTGCCTTTGCTTTGCATCTGAGAGGCTGAAGGCAAAGACAAAGCAGCATAAAGTGACACTGGACTTCTCTGTGCCCCTCCAGTGGTCATGTGCTTCATGTGTGCCCTGGTTCTCTTATACACATTTAGTTACAGCACCTACAGTATCTGGAATATCTGTAATAAAGACTGTTTATGCAGTTTATTTTTGTAATCTAGCTCTGATATATACCTCTTTTAAAACTCCAATGATTTTTCAAAATTATTTGCTTCGTAGAAGAAGTAGAAAGAGGACTGTCCAGAGCAAGGATGTGGGAATTTAAGCAGAGATACTATTGTGATATGGTTTTCAGAGATGCTCAGTGTTTTACAGTTGCAGTTTCCCCAGCATGAATGCATCCTTTTTGCTGTCTAGTGCTCCTCATAGTTTACATGGGGTGTGCAACACATTTGTATTATATACAATGCATTTTTTCCAAGTTCAGTGATTAAGAAATATTTTTGTTCTTGATTTTCCTTTATGGTTCAGCCTCAGAAGGAGTAGTCATGTCACAAATTTCACTTGAAATGGGCCAGTGGAAGTGAACAATTCAAGACATCTGTTTGGAGAGAAGGTTTACACATCCAAGGGGAAAGTAATTCTCTATTTATTTTTTTACCACATTCTTGCTTTTATACCTTTTTCTGCCTGTCCATATGAAATCCATTAATACATAGTTACTTTTATGAGTACTGTAAACTTTTTTCTGCTTGTCTTTGGTCTCTTCTGAAAGCAAGAAAAACATTTTCAGCATGTTCTGGTTTCATCAAAATCAGAGAATAATTTAGTTAGTTTTGATGTTCTCAGAAAGCATTTCTTGTGGTTTCGTCCTAAGCATCTGTTTTATGGCAAACTCAGGTGAAAGTGCACTGGCTTGTTTTTTGAGAGAAATTTCTCGTGGAGTGGTGTTTTTTACTGGTGTTATCCTGCTGTGAGGGAACAGGTAATTTGTTCAGGCAGGCAAATCATTGAGACCTGCCTTGAAATCTTTAGCAAAGCAGAATATGCTGAAGAGTGTGAATAGAAGCAATTTGAAAGTGTTAGTTTACAGAAGGCTGTTGTTTAATTTCTGGAGTCTTTGAAGGCAGTGAAAATGAATGGCCTCTTGACACCTCATAGGGTAGGGCAGGCTGAGTACAAGGAGATGAATGAAAAGCATCCACTAGAGCCCCCTGCCAAAATGTTTAGGGGGAATAGTAAGTAGGTGTCATGTGGCCTGTAGCAACGAGGCAGAAACGAATTTGAAAGACAAGGAAGGAAAATAAGTTAATTGTGAATGACACCTGATACTTAAAAACTTTCTCTTTTTTTACTGTTTTTGAAGTTGGTGTTAGGAAACAAATTACAAATATGTCTAGTTCCTCAGGTACATACTTTGCTGTACTATACTCTTGAAGAAAATCAGCATTCTGACTGCTGCTACAAAGCTGATACGTACTTATCTGTACTTCTTAATCTGGAGTGCCAAGCAGTGAAGGGTGTCGTGCACTGCAGTGAAGTTCTGTCATTTTCTTGCAGTACCATGGAGATAGGTATACCCATTTGGGGAATGCAAGACTGACTGTCTTTTAAAAAGACACACTAGAAGGACACAAAGATGTATGAAGACAACAGGACACCCATATTTAGTATAGTTTTTCCAGATTCTGTATAAAGAAATATTTTAACTGGTTTCTAAATTTAACGTTCTAACTCTCTCTTGGATTTTTCACATCTTGCTGATGTTACTGTACAAACTCACATGGAAGATTAATACTGAAATATTATATTTAATGCTGGAATATTTAGGAATGCAATAACATCTTACTCTTCTGAAGCATGGTATCTTTGACATCAGACACCCCTGTGTACATGCGGTAGTAGCAATTCAAAGATGGTATTTCAGGACCTTGTGGGCAAGATACAGCTGTGCTAAAAGCCATTCTGCCCAGTTTGATACGTATGGCTTCACTCCCTGCTTGTAGGAGCTCTGACCTTTAGTGTCTGACTTACCAGAGAGCTTTCCTGCTTTCTGGCTTGCTTGCTTCCTTCCTCTGTATGCCTAAAGGTCTGAAATTCCCATTCTGCATCCCATCTCTGCCTTGCCCCTGGTCTGCCTGCAGCTCCACCTCATGATCCTTGCCTCTATCTCCATAAGTGGGTGGCACTCACTGACAAATCCTCCTAGTAAGAGGACTGAGTACTATTGTAATCTGTTGTACTCTGCCTTTGTTGCAGAGTCACAGTCAGGTCTGAGCTCAGCACCACCACAGACAAGCAAATTTCCTTCCTCACATAGTGACAGGGGAGTTGCTGCTCCCACAGGTGACAGATGTCATTTAGGCTGCCAAGGGTAGGCAGAGGGACCACTGAGGACTTCATGCAGGACTTCACTACATTGCTATTGTGCAGCACATGGTATTCTTGCAAACATGGAAAGATAAAAAATGTCCCTATCTCCTGGTTTCAGATGTGCCTCCCTGTCTCTGTTCTTAGATCAAACTAAGTTCTCTGATTATGATGTAGAGCTCTAGGGACAAAAGAACAAGACCTCTCCAAAGCCACATGGCATCATTGGTGACATTCACCTGAGGGACAGGACTTTAGGGGAAATGAACCACTGTTTGCCATGTGTCACTATGATTCCACTTTTCCCTATGGTCATTACAAGGCAAGTACCATCTCTTTCCAGATGTTCCCACATAACAACATGCAGCATTTCAATCCCTCCATAAATATATTTTAAAAATCCATTTTTATCCATATTATATAATTACTCTTTCAGAGAGAGTAACAACAGACAGATCTGTTAAGACAATCTCCTGGTTCCACCTCATGCTGAAGTAAACTCTGAAATAAACAAACCCCAAATTGAATTAATGTTCTTTTTCTCCCTGTTCTTTCTGCAGTGTTTTTTTTCTCAATGCTCTTCATTCTCTGGAGTACCCAGGCAGTCACATCAGAGTGGCTGAGGCCAAGAGGACTTTTTTTTCAGCTTGTACTCTACAGAGATGAGCTGTTGGATTTGTGAGAATAAGGGAAGATGAACTAAATAATTTTCTCTGAGCTTTCACCCTCTTCTAAGAAACTATGAACATGTAGGGGTGCTTATAAAATGGTTACTTCCTGAAAATTTTTGAAGACAATAGAACATAATGAAGTAATTTGTGTATACTGAGCCACTCATCAACAAGGTGGAAGAAAAGTCCATGATATTCATGAATATTTTATTGAGCTGGGTTTTTTCAACAAGCATTCACTAAATTAAAGTGATTGCATTTGACACTCGAATACCAAATTTAATTTTGCTTTTGGATTAGGGTTGTTCATCTCACTCACATCTCCTTAAAAATTAGCTAGTCTTTAAAAAAAATGTAGAGAGTGTGTAAGTTGAGAACTTAGGTCACTGAAGTTCTCTGATATGCTATCTAGATTTTTGAGTCAGTCAGGAATTTGTAAAGTCTCTATAAAACAAGAAGACACTATCTATGTGCATTCATGAAGAGGGGTTTCACTTATTCTTCTGCTACTATGATCAAAGAGTGTATAAAAATTAAATTATTATTGTTTGAGGCTTAATGAGGAATGCTTCCAATGTACTGAGGCTTGCAATGGTGGCTTTATGCTTCTCAGAAGCACATGTAATAATGCACTGAGAATACAAGGTAAAGAATTGTAGAAGCCAAGAAGCTTAAAAAATAAAATTATATTAAAATTAAGGTATTGATAAATACATAGATTTAATTTTATATTTAAGCCTGCTGAGTGTTAGCTCCATTTAATTGGTGAGTGCAATTCAAAAGAAAAATTTTCCTAAGACAGGGAACAGCTCCATCCAAACCATGTACATTTTTCTTGTATGAAATCCTGTTGTAGGTAAGATCAAAAATTAGTTAGTTTTCATTCCCTGCTTCATTTCATATCTTATCTAAATAAACAAAATATCAGTGTTGGTTTGTTCTTTGCCTAATACATCTCATGAATTGTACTATCATGTCTATGTGATGGAATATCTTATTTAGAACAATGGTTAAACTCTACATATAAAATCAACAGGCTATAATATATGCTCTTATGAGGGGAAAATGACTTTCATAGAAGCATAAAACTATAGAATGGCTTGAGTTAGAAGGGACCTTAAAGATCATCTCATTCCAACCCTCCCTGCCATAGGACACCTTTCACTAGACAGGTCGTTCACAGCCCCGTCCAACCTGACCTTAAAAACTCCCAGGGATGTGGCACCCACAACTTCTCTGGGCAGTCTGTTCCATTGCCTCACCACCCTCACAGCAAAGAATTTCTTCCTAATATCTAATCTAAACCTACTCTCAGTTTGAAGCCTTTCCCCCTTGCCCTATCACTCTATGATCTTTTAAAAACTTTTTTCTCATCTTTCCTGTAGGCTCCCTTCAAGTAGTGGAAGGCCACAATTGGGTCACACAAAGTCTTCTTCAGGCTGATTGAAGAATTCTCTCAGCCTTACCTCACAGGAGAGGTGCTCCATCCCTCTAATCATCTTCTTGGCCCTCCTCTGGACTCCCTCCAGCAGCTCAATGTCCTTCCTAAATCAGAACTTTCTCTCTTACACTTTACTGAAAGTTTGGTGCCAGAATTTGTCTATTCTGCCGGATAGAGAAGACCTGACGCTTCATTTGTTTGGTGTTATGGTGGCAGTACTTTCCCTGGAAAGTGTCTATTGTTTCTAGTCAAAGTATATTTTCATTTGCACAGGTATTTTTGAAGAAGAGTGTGAATAGAATAAGATATTAATAACCTAATAGAAGATTATTAATAGATTAATAGAATAAGGTGTTAACACTAGATTACTGACAACTCCAAGTGATTAGGCAATTTTGATTGGTTAAAATAAATACCAGAAACTAAAAAACTGTCTACTTTTAACTGAGACCAGAAAAAATAACAGAATAATAAAGAATTTACTGGGTCAAGTAATACTTTAAAATTTTATCTAGATTTTTTTTTTAACTGCAGAAAAAAATGTGTCTTAAGGCCACAAAAATTCATATTTGATCAGTTTT
>JANRGV010177628.1:0-46085 GCA_024734035.1 Alethe castanea
GCTCATGTGCTTCACAGATGTAATTTTTTTTTTTGAAAGAATGTTCTCTGTTTTAGAAGAAAATACCTATTTCACTCCTCACATTCTATTGCAGATACCCTAACACAAATAATAGGCAAGTTATTACTGGCAAATCAGAAAATTAGTTTGTTTTTTTTTTACATATGAAGTGCCTTCAAGTATTGATGTAACTGAAACGGGAATCAAATCTAACCTTGTGGTTTTATATGACCTACCTGACACTGAGCATTGGGCTGCTTTATTTATGTTCTTCCTTGGAAGGGCTGCAGAGTCAAAGCAGTCCTGGAGGAGTGCCTGGCACTGCCAGGGGTTGTAGGTACTGCAGGGACCTTCATGTGCAAGGGATGCTTCATGGCATTAAGTGTCCTGCCTCCAGGGTACCAAAAGAGGAATAAAATGCCTAAAACCCAAACTCTCTGGTTGTCTGTTTCTCGTTACCATAATCATCAAATCCTGACATCTAGGATAAATTTTGATCCACTTTCAATGTTCTGTTGTTAAGTTCTTCTTATATCTTACTGAAAAAATACAAGGAGTATATTTTCTTTGTGAAACATTTTAATCCCTCTACATTTGAATTTGGTATATTTAACCAGAGCATGGTGAGAATAGTTTGTGTTTCATCCTGGGAGCACACAGATTGTTGGAGACACGGTACATTCATCCCCAGAAGCATTACCTTGCCATCCCTAGAGGCAGAGTGCTGTGTCTCTATTAATTAGGAATTCCTCAAGGATGTCACTGGTGTCCCCCCCTGGGTGCAAGGTGTGGAGCTGGAAGGTCAGAGGAGGGAGCAGAGCACTGCATCCCACTTTCCTGCACAGGGGCTGTGCCCTGTTAGAGGCTCCTGCTTTGCCAGGGGAAGGAGAACACTGCCCTGTACTGTTGGGGGTTTTCTAATTGGGACAGATTTTATATATTAGATTTTTTATTTGATCGTCTGTGCTGAGAGTCATCTTCGTTTGTTAGAGAAGTTGTAGATTCCCCTCAAATGGTTTGTCCTGCTGACTCCAAGAGACAAGACCTCAGAAAGCTGAGATTTTCCAGCTTATTAATTAGGAAGCTTTCAGCTACTGCCAGTGATTTCTGTCCTTCCTCCTGGAGTTAGTGTCTCAGAGGAGGTGAAATCAACTTGCACTTGAGCACTGTGCATCCAAGGATAGATTTCCCTAAAGGGCTGTTACAAGCTGCCAGGGTTCAGCACAGACCCAAGGCTCCAACACAGAAAATCAAGGAGGTTCAAGTTGTCTTCCTAAAAAATTTCCACCCTTTTGGTCTGTGAGTAGCTAATGATATACATGTAAATTATGGTTCAACCTCTAACTGAGCCAAGTCCTTCAGGCCTCTAAATGTTCTTTGCTGTGTTAAAAATCTCAATCTTTATAATGTGGAATTGTGGAGGGAATTTTATCAGTCAGAACCCTTTCTAAGAGATAAACAAAAGTGATTCTCAAGAGTCCCTAAGCTCCCTCAAAACTCCCTGAACCAAACACTTGAGGGAAAAGGGGACAGAGATAAGTGATTGCAGCTGGGGTGGTATCCCAAAGGGAGCAATCACAGCATCCTTATCCTCCCCCTTCCATCCTGGACTCTGCAGTTTCTGAGACTGTCTCTTGGGATGGAGCAAGTTTCTCTCATCTAATGCAGCCACAAATATGTGACATTTGTATGTATTTTCATAAATATTTACAATTATCAGCATAGCACAACAGTAGAAGTAAATACTGGTATCTATTGCTCTTGATATGACTCTTGATATTCACAGGACAATGTAAAATCTTATGATGCTTTTTAGTGTCTGCAAAGCTTATTTTAGCAACTGTAAAACACCTGTATTTTAGGAAATAATCCTCTGGGCCATTGATTTGTAATTGCACTAATCATTTCTTGATGACTTTATGTGTGATAACAAGGCTCTAAAATCTGCCAAATGAACACAACCCTCAAAATGAGCTAACACATAGAGTGTTGCCCTTAGCTTTACAAAGGAAACAAGGTGCAGAATTTTCATTGCCTTGTTGTGGATGTAAAAACACATGTGAGAAATTTTCCCTCTGTTCTTTAGGTCCTGAGGAATCAGATTTCAAGTGCAGCCCAAATTTCATCAGCTGCATTGGTACCAACAAATGCATCCACGTGTCCCAGCTCTGCAATGGGGTCTACGACTGCTCCGATGGCTACGACGAAGGAGTTCATTGCAGGGGTGAGTGAAAATTGCTTTAACCTCTAATCTTCCAGTGTATTTCCTTTTTTGAGTTCAAAGAGAACCAGAATTTACTCCTTGGGAATACATATAGGTGTATATGTGTGTGTGAATATGTGTAAAACAACCAAAAGCGAACTGATAGAAACATATTTTAACATGTGTTTCAAGTTAATTTTAAAAAATACTTAGTGTGAATGAAATGCAAGTAAAAAGCACACAGAGATTTCCAGATGTTTCTGTCATTAGTTACTAAGCTTATAGGATGGAAATTCTTCTATCAAAAGAAAGATGAGGAAACTCTTTACAGAGAAAAAGTTTGCCAGGATGATTTTTCTTTTCCTTATAACTTCTGCTTTAAAAACAAGAAACAAAAAAAACAAAAAAAAGGAAAAAAAAAACAGAAAAAAAAAGAAAAAAACACAAAACCAAAGCCAAGGAAAAAAAACTAAAAAAACCAACAACAAAACAAAAAAAAACAAATATATATATCAAAACTATCAAATATATCAAATCTACTATTTGCTTTTTTATTTTTGTTTCCACAGAGGAGTTTGTTTCAGGAGGGTTTTATGCAAATAATCTACTTTTTAATAGTGTCGTCACCGAATTCTGACAGTGAGATATCTCAAATATAAATATGTGAAGGTCAACTATTTAATATCTCAGCTCTACTGAGATGACTTTTTGAGGTCTGCATTGGGGTTAGTTATAGGCCCAAATCTTGGATACCTTGAATCAGTTATTTTATCAGTAGATTTCCAGATGAATTGTTGATGATGCTCAGCAGATCTCATATTCCAAACCAGAAATTCAGAGACAGGTGCTGGGACTTCTGCTGCAATTCACTATGACAATATACAGTGAAAGATACAATTAATGGTAGAGTTCAGAAAGTTAAATTAGAATTTAAAATTTCATGTGGACATATTTTCAGAGCTGTCAGAGTAAAATCTAAGCCCACACCAAAAATAAGACATATGGGAAAAAAAAAAATTAAAATTAGAAAAAAAAAAAGCCATCTGGAATTAATCAGTACAATACTGCTGACTTCATAAAACTACAAATAGTTATTTTTATATAACCAGGTGAGGATACAGGCTGTCATAAATTATATGAAAATTCTTATTCACAGTGATAGGAATATTTTTTTTTTCTTGAAGGCTCAACTGTTTTATAGTCCTTATTCAATGAGCATTATACAAAATCAAAATTTGTGCCAGCATATCAGGTTTAGCACTGGGCCCAGCATCCAAAAAAAACCTCAGAAGTTAAACTGGCCAAAGCACTATCTGGCCTATACTGAAACTTTCTGAAGTTGCAGGTGAGTGTTTTCAGAGAATAGTATTGATTCATTAAGTTCTGTTTAAATTTATATTCCTCAATATTTCATGTTTTTTTATATATTACTCTGGATTGATTGACAGAGAATTACAATTTTCTAGTGCTGAATAATTATTATAACTGTCTTATATTTTATTGTATTTTAAGTCTTTAAACCATGAGATTAATGAAATCAGAAAAAAACATATAGATTAAAGGAAAATCCTATGCTAGTGGCAATGAAATATGTCTGCTTTTCTTACTGTACATGTGTCCTGTATTTTGGAATAGGATAGTATGTAAAATACCCAATCTTTATTCACATCCTTTTAATTTCTGCTCAAATGCACATTGTAAGGTTCATGTTGATTCCCACTCATTTCTTTATTATCATACACTAATATGAAAGCTCTCCATTGGAAAAAATAACGTCTACTTTAATGAATCACCATAGAATTTAGTAAAACATTCTAAATAAGTATTTCTGCTGGACCACACAGAACACCTACATAATGAAGTGTCACAGTACCTCCTCATCTAGGAAATGGCTAACAACTCATTAATATTGATTTTTGTGGCTGTTCCATATTTTTACTTTCTTATTTGGGGCAGAATTGAAATTTTCAGTGAACACATTTCTGTCAACAGACCCAAAGAATATAGAAAACCATAATTTTACATTATGATCCTGTAGTTTGTCACAGACAACTGCCACTAAAGTGTCATTATGTTACATTCCTATGTATCAAATATTTGATCCGAGTTCCTTATAGCTGTAATTGTTCTCTATCTCTCTCTCTCTCTCTCTCTCTCTCTCTCTCTCTCTCTCTCTTTATTTGTTCGTCAGAAAAGTGTTTGGGTAGCCTTTGAGTAATTTTTCATTACTTTCTGAGTCTTGAACACAAAAGTCATATGTTGAACTCATTTATGTGGCCAAAAGTTGCAAAGTTACTTCAGAAATCCAGCCATATCATTAGCTTTTTCTTGATATTACTCACAAGAGTGGCGTTATCAATTCTGCTGTAATGAACAGTGTTCATGTGAAATTTGTGATCGAGGAAGGTGACAGCAATTTTCAATATTGAATTGCAAAGAGCCCAGCTGGTCACAGAGCTGTGTTAAAATAATCTCTTGCTGGGGTCACTGATGGTGCTGTGTAAATAAGTCACAGTCCAAACACCAGGAAAATCAGTTTTGGTTTGAAATATGGGGGTGTCACCAGAGCAAAGCCCATTTCAGTGCACAGGTAAGTCCAGAGAGGTGAAATCTCTGAGAACTGATGGAGTATAAGCATCCAGTAAGGCGAATTATTCTAATTTCTTTCTCTAAATTTAACATTCTCACAATTATTCATTATTAATGATCTTTTAGAGTTGTATTCAGGCCTGCACCTTTGCCTGGCAAGGGGAAATATGGTCATTGCTCCAGTGTGAAATGGTAATGTATGGGAAATTTCAAGGAAATAGTAGTAAATACAATGACATTCCTGTATTATCATCTTTTATTTCAGGCACATATTCATTTTTTCTGGTGAATGTAATGCATAAATTCAGGAGAGGTTGTGGCAATATGAAATAAAAAATGTTTTATTATGCATGGTTGTTTCACATTATGTGTTCCAATGTCCTTCAGAGGAGAAAAGGGTGTATAATTCCCTGGATTTGAACCTCAGAGCATATAACAGTGATAAGGCATCTGTATTTGGTTGTTTTGGATCCCTTTATTTTTTTTATCTAATTGAAGAATGCTTTAGAGAGGCTGAATAAGGGAGAATTCAAAATGTATATTAACCTCTCCTGTAAAGCTTATACTGGGGCTGTTCAGCTTTCTGAAAATTCCAACAATTCCACCACAGTGCAGCCCTGCTGGATGGGAGTTCACACCCATCAGCTCCTTGGGAAGTTATTAAGGTTCAGCTCAAATTTACCAATGCCAAAACTAGAGCCAAGCTTGAGTAGTTCTAGCTGCAGACTGCTCCAGATCTGCTCTTGGCAATTAAGCTTCTTTCTTTGACACACTTCTTCAGGCTTCTTTGGAAGCCAGGCCTTTATTTCAGCTGCATTTGCAGCCACTTTTACTGCTCAGCTGAGCAATGAGCTGAGAACTCTCCTGCCCCATGGGAGCTGCCAAATTATTGCAAACTGAACTTTTTAGCTCCAAGTCTTTCCTTCACAGCGTTCATCCCAGTATGGGGCTGGGGCTGGCTCTGACCAGTTAAAGCTTATTCCATTTTTTTTTTTTTTTCCCTCTTTCCTCCTCTCTTGAAAGTTTTAGGAATGGCTCAGGCAAATATTTGCCATAGGGTAGTTGGAGTTAGCTGGCCTTGAGTATGTAAAGCATTAGATATCATTATTAAGAGAATTTCTAGAGAATTACAGTCACAATCCCATGAATCTTAGTAAAGGTTTTTTGTTTTTTTTTAATAGGGCTGCAGAGGTGAGCTGTACAGTTTTATAAATCAGTGCTTTATATATCTGTATATGGCACAAAATTGAAAGTGGTGTGCCAAAATTGGGGTTTGGTCTGAGTCAGAGCTATAGGAAACTAAAACTTGAACAAAATATGGAGATCTCCTTTTTTAATTAACTAACTTATTATTTAGTAGCTTCTGGAATATCTGTGCTAATACTTCAGCTTTCCAGCCAGAAAATGCTAAAAGAATACTGTAAAAAATACCAGTGCAAATAGAATCCTTCCAAGTCTTCAGATTATTTGGATCTTTATTAACTGTGATTTGAACTATAATCTCTGAAGTCTCTAATCAATAAAATATTAAAAGGCAAACTCTGGATCATTTAGTATTAAAATACTGCAGAACACACATTGAGAAGTTTTGGCCAAAAGTTGTTCTGTTTTAGCAGCCTATAATTATTAGTATTATTAGTATTATTTTTCTGTTTAGGCTTTTTGAATGAATTGTTATCAGAAGATGAAGATAAATGCTGCTTTTACTGAATCATGTTTCATTCTGGTCGTTCTGCAGCTGGAACACTGGAAAATTTTAAGTAATGTTTACCAGAGGGGAAAATACAAATTTCAGAACTTTAAGAAAAATTCAGACCTTTCAAGAGTGACACAAAGTTATAAAACTGAAGGATATGGACTTACACTTAGATCCTAAGTAATGCTCACCTGCATCAGAATTCCCTGTGAACTCATTTGATTTATTCTGACAAGCTTTAAATCACTCATCCTTTAAGGCTATGATGTACAAAGCATCACATTATTGAATCCTTGAGCCCTCAGGAGATCTCCCAGAGCTCCTGATGGACCAGTGGGGCTGCTGAAACCATCAGGTAACATTTGGAATTATCCCCACTGTGACCACTCTGCATTCTGCATCAAGGTTTTCACTTGGCTTATGAGGCAGAAAAGAGAAAAAAATGGGGGCATGAAAATAAAACAAGTGGGTGTTTTTGTTTTGGAACAGAGCTGCTAGTAAAGAATTCTATTTGTCTGGCTGAAAGCTCAATTTGCATAGTTTAGTATTGTGATATCTCCTCATTTCACCATCCAAACATCCAATTTCTTGTATATTACTGTCTTTCCTATCTTTTTGCCTCAATAGAGCATGATGTGGCTCATGTAAATTAGCCAAGGTCATTTAGCCTATTCTACTATCAAGACAAAGAAGTCATGGGCTTGCTGATTTAATAACTTTCCATCACAAAATCCTTTTGCAGCAATGCAAATTAGAGGAGGCTGGTGGGGGAATGAGCAGTGGAAGACATTTGAGTGATGTGATTTCATCCTACCTTGATGTGCTAGTGCTGAAGAGGTTTTTTTAGGCTAGAATTCACAAAGGAAAGCTGCTGTGAAGGTATCAGGATTGTCTCTGTGGCAAATTAAGTGTAGGATTTAAATGTTTGGCCATTTATGATGATAATATGTGACAGCAGATCATTAATTAGTACATGATTTGTAGAAAGTGTTCTGGTCTTGTCCATTGGAGGAGCAATGTATGTCCTGTCTGCTCCCAATCAGTATTTCCTTTCCAGCTGCAGTATCCATTTTCCTTAGAGAAAATGTTGGCTACTGTTCCTCATGGGTGAAATCGAGTGTTGGTCAGGTCTGGCCTCCCTGAATACAAATTTTGGTCAGTTTTTTAGCACACACATTTAAATATGCATGTTTTCTTCTGGACACAGAAACCATGCTTGCAATAGCAAATGCAGTGTGGGATGGTTAATGCATGGAGTTCTACATTCTGAAAAAGAGGAGTGAGATTATAACTCAGATATTTCAGTTTTCCTATGATCCTGTTGCCCAATTATATGCACAGAGTGTAGCAGAGATGTTAATCTATCATATTTGAGACAAGGTGATGGTGGTTAAGAGGGCCAGTTAGTGTTCATTAACTTGTTCATGGACAGGGCTGCAGAAACCTGAGGAAAGCAGCTACAGTCAGTGACTCATGGGATGGGGAGGAATGATCTGAGAAATCTTTGTTCTTCTTCCCAGGGATTTAGGTTAAATGCTATTTATTGTTGCCTGCTGTTACTGTTTTCAGGCTGCCCTCTTTTGAGAAAACAAACATTTAAACTCATACTATGAACGTCTCCTTTTCAGTTTTACTCAGCACATTTTATTACGTTTCTGTTGATGAATGTGTAGAGTTACCTGTTAATTTGTCCCTGTTAATAAACAAATAACTAATAAAACCCTTTACAGAGTAAGAAATGCAACAAGCTTTTTGTGTGATAAATATCAAATGATTTTTATGAAGATAAATACTGTGGGCACAATCTCTGTATCAGGAATTCCAGACATATCTGCATGGCAAAAAACCCTGACACTCCTAAACTCAGCCCTCCTAAACAAGCAGGAATTGTAGCTGCTGCCTGGCTGCCATTAGATCACATCACACAGTAAATCTCAACTGCATTTTCAGTACCCAGGCATCAGAGACAGCTTTTCACCCAGCAGAGACTGGGACCTGACACCAAAGGCTTGTGAAGCACTGGGAACCTTGAGGCACAGGGAGAAGGACAGCACAGGGTCTGTCTTCAGCTATCACCACCTCTATTTGGGAAGATGGGATAGCTTAGACATCCTGAAATCCTATTTACAAGGAATAATGTTTTTTTTCATTTTTCTTTGGGCATTTTTTTTTTTTTTCATTTTTCTTTTTTCAGGCTATACATAAACTGTTACATTTAGACCTCTAGTGTGAGAGTTTTATTACTATTTCTAACATTAACTAATAGTAAAATTATATCTGCTGAAGAAAAACACATCTGAGGCATCTGCCTATCAATAAAACATGTCATTAAATTTCCATGTACTCTTTTTCCAGTGACATTATTTGCCTATTCATTGCTTCATTCAACAGTGTTAAAATAATTGGGCAACCTGGTGTTTGAAGTGAGGGGAAGAGGAAAAAAAAGTAAAAGTGACAGGCATGTGTGCTGAAAAACGTGATTTTGGTCCTCCTAGAGCAATTTATAATGTCAGCCTAAATTTACAGAATGGTATCAAATTGGAGACACAGAAGTAGAAAGAAAAGAGCAAATTCTGGGGCTAGCATCACATAATTTGTCAGAAGTGCAGTTGTCAGTTTTCTGCCCCGGGAGCCCTCACCAAGCTACATTGCAAGACTTGGTTTCAAGTTCTTCCACTCCTTGCCTGGGGGGATTTGACTTCCCAGCTCCTGATCTTGCCAAGGTGAATAAACAAATAAGGATACTACATCTGTTCTGTGAACGGGGTACCTTAGCTCCTCGGGGCTCTTTTCCTGGAGCCATAAACAGTTAAACATTTATTGTAGGAAATCCTGGAAGCTGCAGGAGTGTTCATTTGCATTTGAAGAGTGAGTTCTGGTCTCTCACTTGTTCCCATCTCAGCAATTAGCTGTGTGTTGTTAACCAAAGTGGTAAATTCCGGGAGCTGTGGTAGGAGTTTTCCTACCTGGAATGCAGATGCCTCTGCTCAACATCCACCTGCCTGACCACCTGTACTCAGAACACAGCAGATTCTGCCTTTTCACACGCTGCAATTCATAGCTGAAATAAAGAAAAAAGATTTTTTTTTTTTCCTTCCAGACAAGGGCTTTATTTCCCTACCGTTCCCCTCTTCTTGCGTTTTTCAATTTTAAGCTCATGGAACTGTATGATCCAAAAGCCTAAGTAATTCTCAAACTGTGTAATGTAGTTTAAAAATTAAAATTTGCCATCATTTCTGAGACTATGATAAACAAGTCAAGATGTCACCAGCAATTTTAAGTGAGATTGATACTACTCAGTGGTGTGAAGTTTGCTTTGACACATGGAGAAATTACTCTTTCTCTTCCAGTCGGAAGCAAGAACATGCACAGAGTGTACAAAAACTGATTTTCAGAATTCATTATACCCTCTCAGATTCCAGTCATCTTTTCTCCACAAAAAATCTACTAAAGGGTAACTTAATCTTTAACTCATTGTAGTAATGCACATGATTTTAGTTATATGACAAATGTACAGATTAAAATACTGTGAGATGAGATGGAATAAGTTAAAAATAGTGGGGAAAAAGGGAAAAAAGAACACCTGGAAGCAATCAAGTGAAAACAGAAAGTTGGGGGGACACAGAGCCCAATCAATAGCAAGGTTCAGTATAATACTTTATTTAAGGGATTGTCAAGCAGATCTACTTTAAATCAGTGTTCTCTGGAACAATGTCCATCAAAGAATAGGAACCTGTTCCCAATGCATTGACTCCAATAAGAAAATATCAGAGTTTTCCAGAGATTCCATAACCTAAAAATATTTTAACTATTATGAAAATGGGTGCGTTGAAAACACTGTTGCTGTGCATAGATGATAGGATATGAGCTGTGTGCAAGAGCAAAAAAATAAAAATAGTAATGATGAGACTTGAGTCCTACTGCAATGAAAGCAGCATTTCCTTGGGTTTAGGCCTCAGATTAAGGCAGATTTCCTTGGGTTTAGGCTTCTGGACTGGGCCTATCCAAACAAACAAATAAAAAAGGATGCCTATTTTATTTTTATTTTTTTTTAATCCCTTCTGTTCAGGTGTTCTTAGCATTTTAATGTGGAAAGAAAAAAAGGGAAAAAAAAAACTCTAGGAAATTGTTTCATCTGGAGAAGAATAAGACATATTTAAAGCTAGAGATGTGACTATGACTCTCTCTGGAAAGCAGCAATATTTTCTGATACTCAGCTGCTGTAGTTTCATTGGCTGCTCTCTTTCTTTTTCGAGGGGTGGGAGAACAAATCCTACGGTATAAAACTTTTTGAGACTATGTTTAGCATCTTTGTAAGGTATTTTCTGTCTTTCTAGTCCTTGTTAAAATCCATTCACATCCAGCAAAGTATCAAAAATGCTGTTTGGAAGATAAGGTATCTTGTACATGGGGTGGATTGTTGGAACAAAGCACCAGTGCCCACTTTCTCAAAGGAAGTGTTGGCCACTAGCATTAAAAACGAAGAAGAATTAGCAGCAGTCCAGATTATGATTCCAACCAATGATTTATCCCACTCACAGTGACACTTCTCTGACTTTTCAGCTTTGTTTTCACACTCATGTGAAATTCCATAACAGCTAAGTCACATTCCCAGAGCAAGACCAAAAGGGAGAAAATGTCTGTATTTTGCAATAAAAGAATCATTCATAGTGGTTCAAGCCCCAAACACATTTTTTAGCCCAACTATACAGAAGGTCAAAATCCTCACTCATTAAGAACTAAATGTGGCCTTTTTTAACAAATGCCCTGTTTAATTACCAGCAGGCAATTCAGCACAATTAGTTGCTGTCTAAGGTTTTTTTTTTTTCTTTTTTTTTTCCCTAATGGTCTTGCATATTTCATAGCCTCTTTCAAAACCATGCATCAGACAGAGGACCTGCTACTTGTTTAATTGTCTTTTTCCCTCTCTTAATGATGTTCATCTCCTGGAATTTTAGCAGAGATGAGTCCAGTTTACCAATAAAAAAGAAAAAGAAAGTTCACAACACTGTAGTAGAAGAACATTTGGTTGTCTTTCAGCAAATTGAACTTTTTTTTAATCCACTGGAAAACAAAGACAGAGTTGCATAAAACATTTATGTGCAGGTAACTTTTAGGTTTCTACAGGAAAGACATGAGTATAGTTTTATATTCCCAGACTAATGGCACACAATGACATCAGGAGGATAAAAAAGAATGGAAATAAGTTCTGTTCTGCAAAATGTTACATAAAATGAGCACAATTGCATTAAAACAAAACTGTTCAGACATCCTGAGGACTCACATGTAAGGTACATGGATACTAAAAATACTTCTGTGAGGCACAACTGTTCTGCTTTCTGCCATGAGCTGACACTTATAATTTATGTTAAAAAATAGTAAATGGATTACTTATAAATTTAAGTGGACACAGTTTGGGGGCCATACTTCTGTTTTGTGGTAAACTTGAATGTCCTGTGTTCAAAAAAAAAAGTGAAGTGAGCCCTTCAGGAAAACTTGGGAATGCATCCTGCCCTTCCCATGGGAGCTGGATATTTTGATTTTTAGTGAAGAGAAAAAATAACCCAAACAAACCCAAACCAAATCTGATGTTGGGCACAATGTCTGCTATTAAAGGATGAAGCACAGTGCTCTTCAAACTGCAATTTCTCTCTCTTGAGCTTAATGGAGAGAAAAAAAGAAAAAAAAAAAAAAGCTTTGAAGAGCAGTGTGCCTTTTAGTGACGTGGTGTGAGTTACAGTTCAGCTGAAGGAAAATGGGATCTTGGAGGGTCCCTCTGTGACTGGGAAGGTTGCTGGGTCCTACACACGTGTCCTGTTTGGGTTTCCAAAGGAGAACCAGATGAAAGGCAGAAAAGATGCCTTTACATGATCCCCATGAAGAATCAGCCTTTCTGCTGTTTGAAAACTTTTTATTTTGAAGTCCACTGACATGTGCTGGATTTCTTGATGTCATCTGGAAACAGCAGCAAAGACTTGAATCATTCCAGTGCAAAAACAGTCAAGTTTTTGGGATATAAATTTTATATTCAATGCAGAAATTTGCAATCTCATTATTTATATCTCTTAAAAATACTTTCATAACTTGTAATATTTTTTTTCTTTCTTTTCATCTGCCAGTCCAGGATTTTTGTTTTTTTTTTTTTACTTTATGATGCCAAAGGTGTCTGGAGCTGAGAGAAGCCATTTGGAAAATGCCTCAGGTTTTCTAAGACTGATCACAAAGTCATAAAGAGCCCTTGCTGTATCTAAAGGATATATGTGCTCCATATGATAAATTCCTAAGGATGTACATAAATCAGACCAAGTTCCCAGCAGGCAGCTGGAGAGGGAAGCTGGGCAGGATGGAAAAGCCACAGAGCTGGATAGGAATTGGATGGGTTTGAACCCCAGCTCTGAAAACATCCCTGAACATCCTGAGAACAGGCACCAGAGAGCTTTGAAAGGATTTATCCCTCCAGCATATGGAAAATCAGTATATTGGCCTTACAGCACCACTCTTGGTGTTCACCAAAGGACACAGGGAGCTCTTTTCAATAGATGGGCTGTAAATAACAGGAACTGCTGCTGGCTTGTGTTAGCAGGAGTTAGAATCATCCCCCAACTAAAAGTGAGTGAAATACAATTGTTAAGGGATGCATCTGCAGGCCTCTGATTGTGGCTTCAGCTGCAGAAGCTCTGCTCACAGTGGTGTTTTTCTCCTAATGAAGGCACAGCTGTGCATTTAGGGATTGACAAAGAGTGTGATTAGGAATTCTAGACTTCCAAAGTAGTTGATCTGCCTTCAAAAAGAGTTGTTGCTAGCGACTAATTCTTGGAGAGATTTGTTATTGTCTTGTGCTGAGGGCATTTCTGGTGCTGGAAGCAAAGAAAAGCTGTGGCAGTTTAGTAAATCTTTGCATTGTCCAGAATTCATGTGGTGCTTTCTTTGATGTTGGGGTCTGGACAAGCAAGTGAGACGCTGTCAAATCTGAAAACATTTGTTCAAATAGAAATGACTGGGTGTTTCTTTGGTTCTGGTTGGATTTTTTTTGCCATTTCTTGTCTCATCCCTGGTAATGGTGTTTTCAGCTCAGTCATCCCGTGCTGATTCTGGACACAGAACCTCCTGTGCTGTGATTTTCTTCTAATGCACATTCTATCCTGAATTTCTGTTCAGGAGCTCCCCTCCCTGCATGGAAGGATTATATATGGAGACCATAATCTGTTTGGACTATGTAAAATATGTCTGAGGCTTCCAAGGAGCTGACAATGCTGATGTTCAGCACTGTGAGTTCTGCTGGCTGGTAGCTTGGAAATGTTGATTATAGTGCTAAACATTGCTTGCACTTGCATCTGTACTTAAAAAAAAAAAATATTCTGGAGGGGGAGAAAAGTATATGGCAAAAATAAAACATGATAATTTATTTTTTTTTTCTTAATAGCCATTAGCCAACAAGTTGTGGAGCTTTTAATACAAACTAATCTAAATGATTTTAAATTTTGCTGTGTACAGAAGGCTAGAATATTTGTAAATAAAAAAAGTCAAAGGTGAATTTTAAAAACAATTTGGTATTTGCTCTTTAGTAAAACACCTCAGACTGCCTGATTTAGTTATAAATATAGGTTTTGTTGTGTCCCCATGCTGATGTATTTTAAGAAGAGAGTTGCAGAAATCCATGCTGTACACAGAGGTGTTTACTTTGGGAAAGATCAGACAATATATTATAGAATTAGAGTTTAGAATTTTGAAAAAAAAAATAGATTTTATCATTACTGGAAATTAAGAACAAATAATACTTGATTCTTTAAAAATTTAAATTAAAATTTGAAAAGTGCCTGCATTTGGATGAGAGGTGTCTTGTCCCATTGATATTATGATGGGAACTCTTCAGTGCTACTTGCAAAGCACAGATAATTGCTGAAACTGGGAAAACAATGATTGATCAAGAACTTTCTGGATGTGGAGAAGATGAAGGAGATCTGTGAATCCAGGCAGGAAAATGCCCAAGGGAGAAGAACACTGTGCTTCCTGAAATCTCAGAGTTCAGATAGGGAATTTTCTTCCTGGTGCATCTTTATTCTTCCTGGGTGTTCTCCTTTTGTTTGCTCTGGACAGATTTTCCAGTGGGCAGGAAATAACCAGGAGCTGATGGATGAGTAGGGCTGGGCAGAACCTTTAAAAGCACATCTAATGTTGCCTGGAAAAAACAACCAGGTTATTATAAAGTAGCATGAAAATTGTTTTTACCTCAATCTGTATATGCTTTTTTTTTTCTTTGTGTCACCAGCTGCAGTGTAATTTACTTTCAGAATATCATGCAAAAACTTCTCTAGTCTCCTCAGAGTCATCTAAATATGGAAGTTTTCAAGGAAATAAAAAGATGATCAATCCAAAATGCTGCCGGATAAAGTTTTTATAACTGTTTTAAAGTTTACAAGAATTCATAATATTAACTCACATTTCTTGTCTAAAATGTTTTTAAAATATCTGTTTGTGTTAAAAATTGATACCTTGAAACTTGGGGATGTTCTGGAAAACATGGAAAGGTTTAATTGTTCTGTGTGAAATGGAGTCCCTGGCACATGATGCAGTTGCCTCTTTTACTGGCCGTGGTATTGGCTGCAATTTCCTTATTTCTTCTCCCAGTTCCCTGTATAACTGGTTGTTCATGGATTGGAAGTTCTCTGTGACAGAGGAATACTTGACTTGATAGAGGGGATGTGGTTGTGTAGTTTGAACTCGTGTGCATTAAGGTAATAATGATTACCTTATAATAATTATGGCTAATCACTCCAGAGACAATTATCACACACTTAAGTGTGTGCATAAGGGAAAACCTGGGGTTGTTCCATGGAGTCAGGATCAATGAGCCTGTAAGAGGCCTTAGGATGGAATACAAACAACCTGGCTGCTCAGAACACTCAACAGGCCCTTCAGTGACAAAATGCACTACCAAGAGTAGGGAAAATGCTGTCTCCTGTGCCTCAATGAAAAACAAAATAGTTTCTAAGAGTTTTGATTGATCTGCAAAATGAAAGAAAGTTCCAGGGGGAAAATATAGCACAGACAAAAATTTTAACAGTGCTCAGCACTTCAGTGAGAAGAAGCAGAAGTTAAGGAAGAGATTTTAAAGGAATTGTTTAAATGTTTGCTTTTTCTCCTTGCTTTGACAGTTTGTGTAGTAAGAATCAATGGCTATTTGCCTTTTAAGTCCCCGTAATCTCTTGGTGGAATGAAAATTTGAGAATAAGTTTCCCTAGCACAGTCAAATGCTTTGTGGATTTATATTGATGAAGATCTGTAGCCTCTTTGCACTGGTGATATGTGCTTTTAATCCATCTATCTTTCATCAGTGACAAAAAGCAGCTGTTCTTGTTTTAATCATAAAGTTAACTTCAAAAAGGAGATGCCAGTAAGTAAAATAAAGTGATTTTCATCTTTTAATATCACTACAAACTCATTTTTTATTGATAGGTGCCAGAAAAGGTTGCAATCTTTCCTCATGGCTTTAAAGCGGAGAGGACTTTACTGTGAGCACATTAAATCAGCACCAGTGGCTTTAAGAAGGTGGCAATTATTATGTGGCTTTTGTTCCTCACAGCCAGGGAATGATCAAGTCCATAAGTACAGGATTTAGATATTTTAATCATTGCCAGGAATACTTAAATCTATTAATCATTTTGTTGTTGTTTGACTAATGTTCTGTCGTGTGGCTTGATTTGCCAGTGCATTCATTTGTTGCTTGTTATTTTGTCATTGAGTTATAATTTCATTATTCTCTGACCTTCTTTGTCCTCTGCTCGTGCAATTGCAGTCTAAGGGTGGTTGATGCCATTTGGATAGAATAAAAAAACAACCCAAACTTTTGTTTTCCAATGAAGCTGTGTGGAGCATAAATCCCAGCTAGGTTCAGCTGATTTTCTGCTGTGATTGCAGCCATGAGTGCTGGCAAGCACCAAACACAGTGAGACAATCCTACCTGGAAGGTGTCTGGGTAGGCAAGCAGCACAGTGAGCTAGGCATCCCCTCCATCATAAATTCACCTGAACTGCAGTTTGGGGGCTGTTGAAGTCTGGATTGTTTTAGAACTGATAAACCAGATATATTGTATATATACATATTTTCATATTTCTAATATTACCTCAGAAGTTTTCACTGCAACATGAATTTGCTTCTGTTAAACTGCAAAATATCTGCTACACCTTTCCTCTTCTAATTTGGTGTTGTAGATTGAAAATTTAAAATCACTTTTATTTTAGAACACTTCAAAACTAATACTATAGAATAGTTATTCATAGGGTGAGGTAGAACTTTTTATGCCCTGGTTCCCACTACATAGTGAAAAGCTGATGTAACATTTTGAAAACAGGAATTTAATGTGCTTCAAAGTGTTTGAATTCCAATATTCTGAATAGTTCATGGTTACTCTGGTGCATTGATGTAATTTTCACCCGCTATTTATATTTTACAGTACTGTGAGGCCAGACATACTGCAAAGTCTCCCTCAGAGGGCTTCCACTTCAGCTGCAAATTGGATATCCTGAGCATTCATATATTATCACATGTATCTAAACCCAGACCTATCCTTCTACCCACAACTAATATTACAATAATAATAATTAATAAGGTAATGGATCTAACACTTGTGTGATAAACTTTTCTTTGGGATAATGGGACTCTATAGTAAAAATGGAAAAAAAAAAAAATCAGAACCTCTTACCTCTGAGGCATTTGTATCATTCATATTGGAATCACAGGAGACATGAGATGAGAGGCTGTCCTTCCCTGCCCTGATAGCCTCTGAGATAACACATTTTTCCTGATTAGAGGACTCACCTGTTCACCAAGGTTAATAGTGGTTTCAAACAGTGGCTTCTCTTTGGTGTGTGTCCTGTAGTGCTGCAGGATAATCACCTGTTAATAAATAGTTCTGCCTGACAGCTCTGTCTGGTCTTAACAGCTTAAACAGAGCCTCCATCCCCAACAGCAAGAGAGTTGTGCCTGTCTTACACCGTGCTCTCACTAATGGCCAGGGCACTGACTCCATGCCTCAAAACCTTACTATGGATCTGGATCCAGCTCTGGGCCTCTCATGGAGGATGATTATTATCATTGTTAGTTAACTGCCTTCTCCATCTGTGCATCAGCTGTGGGGAGATCCTCCCAAACAAAAACAAATCTGGCGGCTGCATGGACATGTCAAGCAGCTGTGTCCTGCATAGGTAGGGTTTCATGTGTGCTACTGCAAAATACAGCACCACTGAGTCCCTCTCCTGGCTCAGGGGGCACTGGCAATGTGATCTGTTAAAGAGAAAATTAACAGCACAATGAAAGAGGATTGTTTGTTTTGACAGGTCTTCTTTTATCCTCTTTCCAGGGCTTGAGTTTGCTGTATTTCATTCATATAATGGCAGAAGTAGGAATGTTGATGTGCCAGTGCAGATCCAAAAGTGTGTAGTCTAGGAACACTTCACTTGTTCATACAGCGGCAGCTTGAGTCTGATTCAGTGCCTGTTGCACAACTTGGTTCCTGAAAGCTGTGCACAGGGTGTTCTGTGCAGCATGCAGGGCAGTTTGGTGCCTTACATCAGTGGCCTGGGCTGTTGAAAGGGCACCCAAATGTTCCTGTTCCCCAGTGCCCTGGGCTCTAGGGAGAGATGCTAAAGGTGAGGGGAAATGGAGAGGGATGGTCTTGCCAGAGGCCTTGGAGTAACCAAGGGCTGGGCACTGCTCTGCCTCCCTCACAGGGGCTCTGGGTGTGTCCAAAGCTGAGCTGGAGCTCCGTGGCTCAGGTTAGGGAAGAACTTGCTTCCTGGGGTGTTTTATCCCAAAGTCCAGGTGTGCTGCTCTCATTATTTTGACTATAAAGCCTTGTTCAGTGAGGCCTACACCCACTGAACTGTAATTAATGGCCGACTTTACTTGTTCGTGAGCTACTGCTGCTGGCACCAGGGCTGCTGTAACAAATTCCTTTCCTTCCATCCCGGACATGGATGCATTTCAGTTTGAGGATGACTCTCGGATAGCTCGCAATTACTTTATGATCCTTTTGCATGGAAGATTTTTACTGTTCAGCACTGACCTGAATATTTTTCTTATGTGTTAATACAGCTGCTTGGCACTTTGAAGCAAAATTGAGGAATAAAAAAGCATAACCTCCCACACTAAGGATCTGTAGTATGAAGTGGTTTTAAGAAACAGTTGTGAAATCCTAATGTCCTGCTCATAACTTTTGATGTTTAGGAGGCTGATGCTTTGCTCCTGTGCCCAGCCATAAGATCTGTGTGGTGTAGGAGCTGCTTTTCTCCTCCTGGCAGCCCTTGACACACACAGAAGGGAGGAAGGCTCAGCACAGAGGACTCTCAGGTTGCTGCACCTTCCCTTTGATGGTTTCTGAACAGCGTCTTCAATGCTCATGCATTTTCCCAAAACACATTTAAATCTTATGCATGGAAATCAAATAGAAATTACTTTCATTATGTTGGTTTTATTTGTTTTCTTAGTCTAATGCTGAGGATTATTATAGCCAAAATAAATTGCACATTAGAAGCAGTACAACAAAGGTATGTACAGTTTCAATGGAAAGAAGTTGATATCAGCAAAAGTGCATAAATATGAGAGAAGCCCAACTGTGCACATTAAAAAGACAATAAATGAAAGTAGGCCATTTTTACACAGTTTTTAAACAAAATTGTTATTCATTACTGCACTGTCTGTGCTTTTGTCCTTTCTTTTGCATTCTCCACCTACTCCTTGGTATTGATTTGGGGAATAATAATAGTAATAATAATAATCCATAAAAGAGGGATTTGTAGTTTGTGATAACAATTCACATGCTTGTCTAAAGAAACTGCATCCTTTGGAGTCCAACTACCCCAGACTAAAGGTGGAAACAGACTTCTTGATCTTGCAGTGTGTTGATCTGCATAATAAAGGTAGCAGAGAGCAGCCAAGGCATTAAAAACAGCCACCATAGACTCCACATTCAGATTTCCTGACTTTGTTATTCCTTTTTTTTACAGCAGTGCTCACAAATTATCAAATGTATTGTTGTAAACATCAGCACATTATTGCTGTGGACAAGATGTACTGAAAAATCTATATTTCATGGAGTCTAAATTGTGCTGAACATCCAAAGACGTTCAGTAGCTACTTCAACACTTCCTGCTGGGTTTTTTATGTACTTCAGGGAAGTCATTTGGGATGCTTGAGTCACCAAAATTTAAGGTGACATGACAACCCAGAAAAGCATTTCAGTCTCCCAGAGACACGTGCCGTAAGAAGAGCAGTTAAACAACTGAGAATCTCCACGTTGATTTTGCCGATCTTCCTTACTGCTTGCTTCCATAAAAAGAACTCAACAATTCCATATTTCACACTCTGTGCCCCTGAATGACCATCACAGTTGTGCTGTTGGCTGTGGAGCAGTGGAAGCAGCAGGGAGCAGCCGTCTGTCCTGGGCAGGAGGGGTGACCTTGGGGGTGACCCCTGCAGCATGAAGGGGAGAGCAAGTGGAGAATGTGCTGCTCTAATATTCCACACTGCCCAGGATTAGGATCCATTTTAATGATGTTCCTTTTCCCTTGTGTACCCCCTGACACTTGCTCAGCACATCAGATGTGCTTTCTTAAAGGCTGAGCTGCAGGGTCTTCTCTGTTACAAGTTCTGACAGTTTTTACTACAAAGCTGGAAGTCTAGAAGGGAAATCAAACCTGTTTCAGTTTTCCTTCTGTATGGAAAAACTTGCAATCTGCTACTTATGCTAAGGGAAGCTCCTGGGAGCACGGGCACTGGGTTGCAGTGCACTGTCAAGAGCACCCCTTGGAACACACCTGTGTTCTTGAACAGACAAGTCTCCTGTTCCTGGAGTGCCTATGCTGAGTTTGTTTAATAAAAGGAGGAGGTTTTTCCAGTCCATGACCTCTAGCCTTGAGCTGGACATGATCCAGGGATTGCTTTCACACTTCCAGGCAGTGCCTACTGGGTGCCAACTGTCCAGTCATTCTGATTTGGAGTTTCTTGGCCATACTGCAAAACCATGGTGAATAACATGTTTCTTCACAAGGAAAAATCCTTTGTAAAACATCGTGGTTTATGTTTTCCAGTTGGTTGCAAAGCAGATTTACAAGCACATGCCAGTCTGTCTCCTGACCATCCATTTGATCTGTTTTCCTGTCCTGTACAGAAATGGCTTGCTTTAGCCAGCAATTTGTGCATGTTCAGAAGTGAATCCTATACATGGAGCTGGTTTTAAGGGAAGGTTTTAGTTTTTTTTCTGCAGCATAGTCCAGCATCACTTAGTATTACAAGAATACCTCAAGTATTCTGTCCATGAAAATAAATTTCTGACAATGGAAGCTGACAAGAACCAGTAATAACAGTAAGTTAATGTAAGGAAGGCAGCAAATATGTATTTAACATAGATTTCATGTTCAAAATCAGACCAGGTTTATGCACTTTGGTTGTGGATGAAAGGCTGAGACACCTACCATAATCTTCATTTAAATTCTATCTCCATTCCTCTTGGTCTCTAATAAATAAATATTACACAGGACAGTAAGCTAAAAATAAATGTCTTACATGAAAATGTTAGCTTCTCAAGTTTTGGATTAGGGGTTTTGTTGCTTTTATTTTTTTGTTTCGTATGTATGGTTTTATATGATTCCCCCCCCAAAAAAAAAAAATTGCAGGTATATAAACTAAATTTAGTTCATTTCCCCAGCTTTAACAGATGTTACACTTTTGCCAAGTATTCCCTGGTCAAAAATTTGTGCATTTTAGTTATTTTAATGTCATTTAACTTATTAAGGATGCAAAGGAAAATAATAAAGACATTTCCTTTGAATTAATAGATTAAAATAGCATTCTGTCTTCTTTCCTTTCCTTAGGCTTTATAGTTTAGCTATGCATTGATTAGAAATAATGCACAGGAATAGAAATTATGCACAGGAAGACTCCATGGGAAGAAAATGAAATCTGTAATGATCTCAATTATTCTTAAATTTTATCAGAATTTAAATTAAAATTCTTGGAAATTGGTGTAAATTAGTGGATTTCAGTGAGGTTATCATAGTTGGAGATTTATTTCATGGTCTGTATTTATTACTGTAATATTCTCTTCACTGTATTTGCCACTTTTCTTTAGACCCTTGACAGAATTCTAAATGTAAGTGGACTAATTGTTGAAGCAAATTTAAGTTTATGAAGAGGAAAATATACTTTTTTCCTAAAGCATGTCTGCACTTAAAATAAAAAAGAGACAGCAGGTTCCACAATGCAGAAGTTATTAAGATAATGTTATTTATTTACTAATTGGATAGTCTAGAGATGTCGACGGTGCACAAGGTCATGTTAATGTTCTAAGGGTGCTTTTTGAGATTTCAAAAAGGTTTCTGCTTTATGTTAGAATGGCTTTGAGACTCTCAGTTTTTCCTCTCAGCAAAAAAAAAAAAAAATAAAAAAAATAGTGATACCCTAAAGTATTCAAATGCTGAATGGATTATTCTCAGTGGTAACATCACTGGATGGACAGATGACAGCCAGACCACAGTTTCAAGCCACAGCTGAAAGGGCATCAGACAATGTTTTTAATTTTTTTTTTTTAAATTTTAATTTTACAGCTGAAGAGGAAAACCAAAAGAGTTTTAGTGGTTTTTCATGAAGTCTGCTGCTTCACAGGGAAATAAACTGAAATTTCAAAGCACCTAATGCATGTAGCTATGGGTCCTCTCCCTTATGATTATGACACTGTAAAAGTAGTGTATTTGCTGACTTTCTCTTCAATTGGTGCCAATGAAATTAATCACTGGGTTAATTCTAACCCCAGTTTTGCTGACTCGCCCAGACTGTGCTGTCATATATTATTACAGCAATTTATACAGGCTGACAGTTTTATACTCCTGAGGTTGAAATTTTAAAAATGCACTATTATTTATACGAACGTGTTAAGTGACAAGAGAATTCACTAAATATAAAAGCATGGGCCAAAATTCCTCAGAGCTTTCCCTGCCTGTGTGACCAGCTAGTGAAATTTTATGTGTCGTTTCAGCCAGTTAGACAACTTGTCTCCATAAATCTCCTCAGCATCCAGCCAGGTGATAAAATTTGTGTCAGACACGACTGTGCTGTTTATCATTTCATGTGCAAGTTTGTACACATTCCCACTCCTCCCCACTGCTATTAGATCTAAGTAGACAAGTATGATCGATGTATCCTGTGCTAGAGAGCTGATCAATAGATCTTCCCTTGCTAGAGAATAAAGATTTTAGGTTAACAAGTTGGTGGAATTCCACTGGTCTTCACTGAGGGGTAGATTGTGAATTTCTCAAGAGGACAGAGTAATATTCAGAGATTATCAGGATGGTTTTCCCTGCTGAATAAACTCTCAATTAATAAAAAGCATTGCCAAAAAGTTTCTGTCAAAGTGTGTTCTCTTTTTACAAAAGACTCTATGGACACTCCAGAAAAATTTTTGAATTTGTATGAATGAACAAAAAAGGAGAAAATCTTTGTTAAGGAGTAAAAGTCTCCCTGTCTCCCCTTCCATGAAGAATAGTAGTTTTCACCTTCTTGACACGTGGTACTCAATATCAAAGCATTGTGGATTGTTTTGAAATGGGAAAAAAAAAAAAAAAAAAAAAAGGCTCTGCATATCTGGCACTTTATTCTCTTCATGTAATTAGCATATTTTACACTACAGGTGTTGGTCTTGGAAATAAAGAGGCCAGGAGCATCCCACATGGGCAGTGTCCTCATCACAGAAGTTAAGCCAGAGGTCTCAGAAGCTCACTCCTTCTCTGTTATTGCTTCTAAATAGACAAATCAAGATGAACTAACAACTTCTTAATTAATAGTCAGGGATTTATCTTGAGTCTCCCTAAAGTGACACAATAGCATTTTCTTTAAGACTAAAATGTTGCTCATTTAAAAAAAGAAAAAGAAATTAGAATAAATCTTTATCAGTTGTATCGTGGAATGTTTAACAGTGCCATCTGGTGACCTCTGCCATAACGACAGCGCTGTCACTGGAGCATCCTGCTTGTGAGGTCTGCACAAACCCCTGTGTGTTCCCAAACCTGAGATGTTTGGTATTGCTGTTTGTCTTCACTCTGCAGCTTCCAAAACTGAGATATGCTCATTCATCCAGTCTCTTTCTTATCTTAATAATATTAACAACACACTGCAATGATATCCATGTGATGTTTTATGGTTCTACATCTACCTGTAGGAAGGCTTGTGTGATTATAGCTGGGTAACCAGACATTGGCACAGTTAATGTTTCTTTTTGAAAGATTCCTATGAGCTTGCATTAACTACAGGCAATCTCTTAAATCACTGGTGGGGATCCCATTTACAGAGATGGATCTTAACCATCTATTCTTATCAAACTGATTTTTAATAATATTGTTTATAGTAAAACTACTACACACATTTGTATTAAAAAGTCTGCTGTTTTTTTCTTCATGGCTACAAAATCAGTGCAAGAATACTCCTCCCTACAGAACAAGGAGGAAGGAAATTAAGTAATTCACAAAGTTTAGATATTTTTCCTAAAGCATCTTCTAAGCATGATACAAGGAAGCTCCTAATTGACTGCAGGGGTGTTGGGAGTATCTTTAGACAGCATGGAACACTCTCTGAGCTCTGGGACACCAGCATCCATTTGCACCCACATGGAATAGATACAGGGAAACAAACAGAAATAGAAAACCCACAAACAGCTTAAAACTTCTACACGTGTCTTCTGCCTCATAAAAAGGCACTTGTCTTGTACTGTTAACTCAGTTAGGGGAAAATGAAAAAATAGAAAACCAGACCCAAGCAACGGGGGACATTTGTGTTCATGCAAAGCCATTTTATCCCATCTCTTTGGGTGACAATATGTCTTCATTTTCTTATGTCAGTGGACTCATCCCTAAGTAATGATTGCATATCCTGATCACTCCTTTCTTTGTCACACATTATTCCAGACTCAACTTTGGCAAGCCATTCCTTTTCTGAGCGTCAGATGAGATGTGTTGTTCAGAGATTGTCACAGTGTTTGTTTGCATCTGCACTTGGCTGCTGCCCCACAAAGTGCTTTGTGTGGAAACATCGTGTTCCTGTGCATGGAGAGAAATGCTGTGTGTGCCTGAGCTTTGTAAAGCTCTAAAGCATTGTAGAGATGCATCTGTGTAGATCTGAATTAAAAAAAAAAAAAAATAAAAAATCCTGGAAAACAGAGACTGGTAACAGACTAGGACTCAATGAATGGTTTTGGAAGTTTTTAATTAAAATTCCAGGTTTCACTGAGTAATATGAAAGTGATGGTGATTTTTAATCACATTTTCAGAGCATGTTATCCTGAGATGCACAGAATTTTGGGAGAAGACTGCCTTCTTTAACTTAAGTGTTCAAATAATTTCATCAGGAAGCATGATGAGACACTTTTAAACACCGTCTCCTTGAGTCAATGTGAACTTTTCCCTGAATTTCTTAACAGAGTTTACTAGAACATCATTCTGGGAAGTAGTTTGAGTAGGCTGCTTTCAATCTCCATTGACACTGATTTATCCTTAAAATACTTTAATATGAGATATCCTTCAGTGACAAACTGGAGCCTAGGTTTGTATCTCTGGAGGATAAGTACTGAGTTCTAGAGAAATTATCTTTTTATCTTTTGGGTAAGACATGTATTTGACTTGTAAAGTAGAAAATCCTAGCCAAGACTTGTCCTGGTGAGATGTAATTGCAAGTCAGGCAAGTGAGATCTCTGTTTTCATCTCCCACAAAGTGGATCTCAGTCAAAGTAGTTGGGGAATGAAAGATTGCTTCTCCATCACTCTTTTGATAATGAATGTCTAAATTTGACTTTATTAAAAATGTTCACAATGCAAATAAAATACTTTGCAAAACTGGGGAGAAATGAGTGTAGAGCTGCAAGTTTCATTGAACAAGGATGATGGACTTGTTTTTAGGATTAGTGGAGCAAGCTAAGACTCCTCATCCTCAGAAATAATTGTCCATGTTGGAATATTATAGGGATCTGTAAAAGCATGAGTGAGAGGGATAGGGATTGTTGCTCTGTGTCTTTTCAATGACAAAATTTACAGGGCATCAGTCAAAGCTGGTGGGTGACAGGTTTCAGACCAATCACTACAGGTATTTCTTCAACACATGGATATGGAGCCTTTAAAATTCCTCTCCAAAGAATGTTGTAAATGGGAGTTTTGGTGGGTGCAAGGACAAATTTGGTATGAAGAACAGAAGAACTCTCCAAAGGTTATGGGATATGCAGGAAATACAGAAAAATCTCAGACATGAATATATCTAGAGTGTGAGAGGCTGCTAAGGGGAAGTGTCACTCACATGGCCTGTTCTTGGTCTTCCCTGGACATCAGGCAGGGTCACTGTCAGCAACTCAGCCAGATCCACCACTGGCCAAATGCCTCATTAATTCTGAGCTAGAAAATAGCTGGAGAAAAGGTGGTTCTGCCAAAGATAAATAAATCAATACCTGAGAACGCACGTTTTTGGCTGACCCAGACATTTTTATAATTCTTATGTTTTCAGTTTGCTCAGGGGATTTGGTGAAGGAAATAAAATTAATGTTATATAGTCTCAGTTGCTTCATTTAAATGTATATACAGACTTAAAGTTTCACATGCAGATGTGTATTCATGAATAAATAAGGCATATTGCTCAGGAGAAAGATACATAATTTGAGATGTATTTCCTTTTAAGATTGGTCAGATCTAGGCCTTTTCTGAACTGCTATAATTCTTCTTGCTTTTTTATGTTTTGTTTTGTTTTTTTCAGTAATTGTCATACTTATTTTATCCTTGGATTAACAATGAACTCCATTTCTAGAATGAAAATAAAAAAAGACTCTAGCATGTATCAAACCTAAACCTCAGAGTGAAGAAATCCCTCAGCTTTGAAACTGCCAAGGTGCTGCAGCAGGGGCAGAGTTTGATCCATAGCAGGAGGAGCAATTATCTGCATCCCAGAGGATCCTGTGCTAACACTGATGCCTTGTTTTGTACACAGGTCATGAATGCTCTAATGACCACAATTCATGTTGCCATTTAGAGACCAGGAGAGCACGCTGTGCTCCCCCTTGCTCTTACAAGGCTCACTGACACAAACAATCAGGTCAAAATCACAGGATATATGAAGTTGCTTTTATCATATGGGCTCGGCTAAACAAGGCAACAATTAAATGTGTGTAAGCATTTCCATTATACATACAAGCTTGGCAATTTAAATCTGAGCTGTTAAAACATTCCAGAAGATGAAACACAGTGTTTGCTACCTTATTAAAAATACAAAAAATAAAATAAAAAAACTATAACAATAAAATTCTTTGTGTTCATCAAGTGTTCTTTTAAATGAATGACAAATTTTGAATGTGCTAGATCAGTGATTTTAAATGATGATTCACTGTTTTCTATTGTGCAATAAGTTACATTCAAACACAAAAGCAAACCTGGGGAATCAGTCAGCTCAGCTTAAGCCAGGGAGGAGTAGCAATGTCCTGTGCACAGAGTTTACTACAGACTTCTCTGCAGGGCTGTGAAGGAGAGGGTGAAAGGCAGGGAGCTCCCTGTGTGCCTCTCTAGGGTCACTCTGCTCCCAGGCTGGGGCTGCAGGTATTTGCACACAGATGTGTGATCTCAGCATGCTCAGGGGATGTAGTTTAGGACCAGCTCAGGTGGGCTTATGTCTCTGTGGGATGTCAGTCCCACCCTGCAGCTCCCACTGGTTGTCCAAAATTTCTGATATTAGGGAGGCTCCTAGGCATGAATCCAACATGATACTCAGCAGTAGTTTGTACACTGATTTATGTATTGCTATTTTTTTCTCTCTATTTTCTGCAATAACTGTTTGTATACTGATTTATGTATTGCTATTTTTTTCTCTCTATTTTCTGCAATAACTGTGTTTTTTACAAAATTAGTGCAGAACTTGATAGTTGTTTCAGATTTTCTCATTATAATATTGTTATCCCAACCTGGAGCACTGGGACTGCAATTCAGCAATTCCACATTCTTACTCATTCAAGCAGGAGCCCACCTCTGCTGAGTGTGTAGCTGTATTAATTACTGAGGGGATTACATGGGACTCTTGTTAACAACTTAAAAAACCAGCACATATTAAAGAGCTCTGTGAGCTGGTCATCATGAAGTGTCTTTTCCAGGCAGTAACATTTGTGTTAATGGGAAAACAAACAAACAAACAAACAAACAAACAAATAATTAAATAATAATAATAAAAGAAAAATCTTGGAAAGCTTTGAAACAGTGCAATGCAAAACACTAATTGATGAATGCATCAAGGGTAGAACCAGGAGGGAGTTCAGTGGATAAAGATGCTGATGACAGATGGGTTTTCTAAAGCAAGTCAGTGACTAAAAGGGTGCCTTCAGACAATGTGGTTTTTTCCTGCATTTTATTTCCAAGGAAAGCAATGCAGTAACATGCTAAAGTTTGTTAATGACATTAAGTGGTTGGGAGAAGCCAGTTCAAAGGAAATTTCAGTGTTCCAAATTACACAGTGAGATTAAGGGAATACACAGAGATGTAATCAAGATGCAGTATAAATTAACTCTGAAAATAAAACAGGAATGGAACTACAGCAAGGGTATAAAGTCATCATGTAAATGTCTGCATTCTGTAGCATCAAATTGGTGAGCCTGAGTGATTTGTTGGCTTCTTTCTTCTTCCCCACGTTCCTTTAGAAACAGAACAATCCCAGATATTTAAAACACTGAGACAGAGAGGCCAAAACCTGAGACCTTGACATTGTATCTGCAGCTTTGAGAGGTTTGCTCTAAAAGTGTTCCCTTGATCCAAGATTCTTGGCTTTGTTTTAGCTTCAGTTTTAGAATCAGCCCAGGCTGGGGACCAACCCCAGCTTTGGTATTGACAGGATATGAAAATGCAGGAGCTGAGTCATCAGTGCTAAAGCAACTAAATAAAAGTAAAAGCTCTGTCAAAGCACAAGCTAGGGAGAAACACAGATCACAGGCAATTTTTTTCCTGTAAGGTATTTATTTATCCCTATGGATGTCTGCAGAAAATACAGACTAGGATTTTTTACAAATTAATAAAAATGGTAAGGAATGCATAGTTTATAGTGCACAGAGAGTTGAAGAGAGCTCTACTAAGTTAGGGTTTTTTTCCTTTTTATTTAAATATATACATGTCATTTACTATGAAGGAATGAACCTTAAAAAATTGAATACCAAGTGTCAGCACAAGTTATTTGAATGGCTGGAACATACGTGCCTTGGATGGCTTCTGATTTTGGCAGATAAAGAATGAGGATTAATTATTTTGTTCTCTGGTGTTCCTTAAAATATTTAACAAAAAAACCTGCTTTGTAGTGACCACACCTGTTAATATTTTATTGTCCCATCATTTTTTTTTGTCACATACATGGCACACACACATCATAGATCTCCCAGTTGATATAGGTCCCCTCCATTTACTGTGCCACATAAATCTTTCCAGATAGTAATAGTGATATAATATTTTAAAGAACTGACAGAACCAGTTCATACATAATTGGTTTTGTTTTGTTTTTTCTCTCTTTTCTTTTTTCTTTTTTTTCTTTTGTGTTGTTGAGGCAATTAAGTAAAAATAAAAATGGAAAGTTTGTTGGTAGGTCAAAATTTTATGTTTTTTTAAGGGAGAAAGGGTGCGAGCATTTGATGACCCTGCACATAATTCACCTAGACATTAAATCATTGCATGTACATAATCTGTCAATAGAAGCAATACAGAAAGACATGCTTATAGTGCTGGAACAGAAACTGTGCTCAACCTGCAACTTTTCAGGGCAAACAAAATGAGAATGAAATATATCATATTCTAGAGAGCATTGTGTGAGGAAGCTGAAGAGAACTCATTGCCAGCCTGAAGATTTCTGAGGTATCAGATGAAATGCTGAGCCAGACCTATGAGCAGGGAATAAGAAAGCCTCAGACAGCTCCTCTCTCCATCTCTGAATGCAGAAATTTTCCAGGCTAATGACTTGACCTTTATGTTGTGTAAGAGGAGCCCATAATTTTTCAGGAGTGCACAATATAAATGAAATGTGATCTTCTTTACAAAGTAGTATTTAGTCACCAGAACTCTCTTGAGAGCTTTTCTGTATTAAAAACATATTATGGGGGAGATACAGTTAGACTGTGTGTATGAGGTTAAGAATTTTGTTTCCTTTATTCCAGTGGAACATACCCATTGGATTTTCATGCTTTCAACAGTTAGCACTTTACCTGCTGAATTATACATGCATTGCAAGTGCTCACTGGATTTCAATTCTAGCAGGGTCCACTGCGTTCTCCAAGAGAAAAAAAAAAAAAAACAAATTCTGTGTTTACCAGTAAGAAATTTTCATCTGCACTATTTTTTTTTCTCCTTTTATTTGCATTTCAAATACACAACACCTATGCCTGTTTTATTTTAAGATTCCAGCCTTTATTAATTGACCTTTTCACCACGTTTGGATTTGGCAGGTTTTTACTGCTCACACTTCTAGCAGTGCTGGGAATTTCAGTGCACTCAGCCATTGCTGTGTATTTCTTCAAATTATCAAATATGGCCCTTTTGGAAGAAAATGTTAGGAATTCATCACTTTGCTGAATAAGTCATGAAAATAGTTAAAATAACTAATTTACTAATTGTGCCATCAACCACGTGACACAGGAGCATTGCCTTCCAGTGTAAATCTACATCAGATCTTCAAATTTGATGAGGTTTAGGAGAAGACAATCAGAAATCAGATCTCAGCTAAAAGAATTCAGTTGACTTCACCTTTCACTTAAAAACATCTAGAAGATCTTTCTTAACTGTGGAGTTTCAAAATGTTGCACTCTTGTTATGCTTTACTCCACTGGGAGCTCTGATTTTGAAAATAGCTTTATATATATTTTTTTGGCAGATTTTGTCATAATGCCAAAACTTTGCAAACTTTAAAATACAGTTATTTTCAGTGCATTTAGTAAATATTTTATCTGAACCAAGAGAGCAATAAATTAGCAAGTTTTTTGTTGTTTTAAGAGCAGAGTCACCCCTGTGCAGCTGGTGTCTGGCCACAGACAGCTCTGCAGCATGTGTGTTTTCATTTATTGAGAGGGAATTCTCACTCACAGTTCAGCTCAGTGTAGCTTAGAGTTTTGCCAAATTGTTCACACATCTTTCAAACATTCCAAAGGTTTCAGCATGCAGTAGAAAAGTAATCTATGGGCTAATATAACAAACAAAGTGATGAGGCAGGTCATGCACTGTCACCACCGTTAGCCTGCTAAGTGTGGCCAGGTCCAAAAGCCGTGACTTTAAATTACAAGGCCTTGACTGCTCTGCCAGCAACCTCGCCCTCTCCTTTGGATCCACTTCCAGTTTCAAATACTATCCTCTGATGTGGGGAGGAATAAACAATTGAACTTGCTGTTGCATCCAGGATGTTTGTGACTTTAGAATCCTTTAAAAGGCTGTTGACCTGTTGAGGTTTTTAACTTTGCAGAAGTTCAAGCGGAGCAATTTAGATGCTCGAGGAATGTCATTAATTAGAAGTTTTTCCTGCCTGACCTTAGTGGATTGAACTGTGGGAATGCTGATATAAACAAGTTACTGGGTAACCCACAAAGGTTATTTAAATTGTTGATCAGGGAATTAAACAAGTGTAAGAAGTCATGTAAGCTAGAAATACAAGCAGCATTGATACTGATGGGCATAAATAGAAATGAGTTACTCAGATACCAAATAAAAATTAGGCACTTTTGTACATCAGTAATTATACATCAGAAGTATCAGATACATAAAATTACTAAGATCAACATGTATTTCCTGCTCTCTCGGAGTGCATATTGAATTAAGTTGGGGTTTTTTAGGGTTATTTTTTGGGAATTACGTGAAAACTTCTAAAACCCAAGGCTTACTCACACATTTGTTAAATGAGCAATTAGCCCAAGAAGTTTCTTCTATCTTTACTAGACACTCAAGTAGAGTCTCACAGAAATATTTCTGTATTTTCCAGCCAGTTTTTGGCTGGACCAGTTAAGTTTTGAGTGTTGTAGAGTACAAAGGCTATCCCAGACTGGAAAGGTAGTCTTGCTCATTTGTAGAAAAATGCCACCTTCTTGCAGTCTCTTTTGTCTCAAAGGCTTCTACTTCAGGTTTGCTCCAGTATTTCCTTCTGTACCATTTTTCTGCCAGTTAAAATGTTCAGCAGGCAGTGATAGGTAGGTACAACATTTCTCCTCCAGATCCACAGGAACTTTAGCAGCTAATACTCCCCTGGGCTGTCTCAGCATGTCAGATCTGATAACTATTACCTTTCAGCAAATATCTACCATTCCTGTACATAATTGCATTACTAACATTATTATTACTTTGCTGTAAGCAGAGAAAACAGAGGTGCAGAGGTAAACAGCACTTACAGACTGGTGCCTGCCTCCAAGTCGTGCTGTCTCTTGTTCTCACGACAGGAAAGTGACTTTCAGCTCATGTTTTCTTTATATTTGGTGCTGGATCTGCAGTGTAACTGGGCTTGTTAATAGTTATGGTGCATGGGGTTTTGTGGCTATTCCCTTCATTTTTTTTTTTACTCAGGACATGGCTAAATTATCCCTACAATTAAAAAGAAAAATAATAATAATAAAAAATGATTAGTCACATTCCTGGTAATACCATTGATCAGTAGCTAGCACACCTGGCACAGTCATCAGTTAGAGATATTCACTGACCTCTGGCTGTCAGTTCCTGGGAAGATAAACCAGAGAAAAGATGACTCTGAACATGTCTTGTTGGTAGTATATTTTCCTAAGCATTTGCTCCTGGCAATTTTCAGAAAGAGGACACAGCCCTGATAGATTTTGTGACTGTGCCAATATGGGACTACATACATCTCCCCCAGCTACTTTCCTCCAGTTTTTCACTACTTCTTGTTTTTCTTATTTTACAAACTGCTGATATTTGTTCAGGAGTGTCATGGAACAGATGAGAACCCTCTATCCCATGGACATCTTAGACACCAGGATGTATTGGGGATTATTGGGAAAAGCTCTCTTTCCCTGCCCTGGTAAATTCTACCTCTCCTGGTTATCTCTGCAAGTTCCATGACAAATTTCACAGGAACTATAAACTGGGTCATTTCTGGTTTATGCCAGAAGTAATTAATCTCTCATGCCAAGGAGGGAATTTTCCCCAGGTCCTCTATCAGCCTGGATAGAGTTTCTTCTTTATATCTTTCTTCAGCTTTGAACTGTGCCTTACCTGTCCCTGGCAAACCTTGTAAAAAGACCAGGCTCTAAACTGGGATAAATGAGTAACATAACTGATAGAAGGTTTAAGTTCTTGGCACTTTTGGTTGGTTGCTGGAACTAGAGTTGTCCTGTATTTTTTTTTTTCTGTCAATATTCCAAATATTACCAAATAGTCGCTCTGCAGTGCTTTCAGCCCTCTCCCAGGTGCTGAAGTCCCTGCTTCAGTTCTTTTCCATTAAGAGTATCCTTTAACTTCTCTACCTTTTTACAATGAAAAATATTTTTGTCAGTAGTAATTGCATTACTGGTCACTTTGTCCTGATTTGTCTTACCATTGCAAGACAAATGGACTTCATAATCTGTCTAGACAGTCTGGTTGTTACTTTAACAGATGTTTGATCTCCAAAAGCAAGACATCCCTCTGCTGTGTTCTAGAAACCTTTCAGACACAGCTTTAATTCATTTTTATGTGTCCAGCCTTTGTTTTAAATCATATTTTTCATCTTTTTCTAAGACATCTGTGAGCTATGAAAGTACCTGCACTGTTTGTTCCATCATGGATCATCTGGAGGACCAGTTCCTTGCTACTTCCCTTGGAAACTGAATTCCATTGCAACGTTTACATTCCACCTTTTTCTTTTAATCTGTTAACTGGATCCAGGATCTTTAAAGGGTTTTTTGTTTGTTTGTTTGTTTGTTTGTTTGTTTGTTTTTGTTTGTTTTTGTTTTTTTTTTTTACTAGTAGAAATTTTGAAAATGATGCTGTAAGCTCTTTTTTGTGCATATGTTTTGGGCTTGTCGGCTTTTTTAAATTCATTTCTATTTTGTTTTTTATGCAATCCTGTTTAGTCACAGAGAACCTGCAAAGATTTTTTCCCTCAGCCAAGAATTGCAACACAGATTATGTTCCTGGCTCTCCAGCATTCAGCCCAGCATCTTTTCTGCTTAACTTGTTTTGTTTTGTTTTGTTTTGTTTTTTAAGGGCAGAGCTTCCCGAAACTCCTTGGCTATGTCCCAGGCTTATTTGCAAGGTTTTTTCATTATTATTATTTTCTTTTTTAATTTTTTTTTTTGTTTCTGTTTCACTGGTCGTTCTACTTCTTTCTCAATAATAGAAAAAAACAGTCCCAAAAATAATGCCCAGTGAAGCTCCCATTCCCAAATGTCCTGTCCATGTCCTATCAGGCTCAATAGTGGCAGCTACCAAAGTTTTAAGGCAGTCTCAAATTATTTTCAGCTAACTGCTTCCACAAAGGAACTTTCCAGCTTTTTGCCAGCATTTCTAATCAATTGACAGCTAATTCTAAGACCTGTCATGCACTCAAGGACCCAAACACAGAAGTCTTATAACCAAAGGAGGTCACATTTGGATTATTCAACATGTAACTCTACTAGAAATAGGCTGCAGACAAGGAATTCTTCAAAGAAATTAGAGAGAAAGATTCAAAACAAGAGATGGTGGGGTTTTTTTGAGTGTTGGAATGATTTTCATTCTTGATGTATATTTGCAACAGATTTTTTTCTCCCCTTCTAATTTTAGCTGTAAGGGGAAAAAAAAAGACAAAAAGAAACAAACAGAAATTTTGCTGACGTTTTCTTTCTTAACACTGTTTATTCACCAGAAGGATTTCACTGTTTTTTTCTTTGATGTCTTAGTTCCTCTTTTTATTTCGGTATTTTTCCTCCTGAAAAAAAAAGGTGTGCCTCCACATTTCTTTAGCAGGAGCTGTGTACATGAATATCTTCCTAATTCTTTTGATAAGTGAATAGTTTTGCACAATTTCAGTTATCTAGAAATATTCAAACCATGTTCTGTTAGTAGGTAGATATATATTTTAGTAATATTAGGATGAGTTCAATATTGTGGAATTTGTAATTACACAGTTTGGAAAGAAGGATGGTTTCCAGGCACCTATTTTTTTCATACTGCTATAGTGCTGGTGATTTAATAATTAAAATAAAATTAATTAAGTATGGGTTAAATCCCTTCATTGTTAGTTCATACTGTACAAGTTGAGAGTTCTCTGATTCATATATATGAATTTTTTCTAATCTATATACGCCTGAATAACCATATATTTTTTCCCCTCATCTTTCCCGTGGTTTCTGGACAGACTAAAGACTTGTGAAAAATATGAAAACCAGGAAGAACAATGTCTGCAACAGAGAGGGGCATGTTTTATTGATAGAGAGAGCTGTTTAGGTCCTGGGACTAAACCATTAAAGATCCCATACATTGTTATCAGAGGATGCTGGCTTTCATTCCTTGTCAGTTCCATATCTTTTTCTGTTCTTAACACAGCTCCTTGGTCCTCCCTACCAATCCCAGCTCTGGTTTCTTGCCTATTGAGATTTCCCCCTTTTCTTTTTCATTCAGACTCCTGATCTGAGCCTGGTGTTTGACTCTCCTGCCCCTGAGGCTGGAAGAGGACCAGAATAGAAGGAGCCCTCAGCAAATGCAATGATGGATCTGTTTCATATCTTGCTCTCCAATGACATTGCAGAAAAATTGCAAACCACTCTCACACACACAATTTCAGTAGTTCAGATGAACCTGGGTGTGTTCACAAGACCGTCCTGAGTTTTTAGCAAAAGGAATACTCATAGAAACTCAGTTTTTAAAATAATAGTAAAGAATTACTTCAGATGCACTAAGTTAATATTCACATCAGGAAATAATTATAGTTACTGCAGCCATCCAAAAACATGATAGAAACAGAATATGGGATCTGTGGTTTCAGACAATTATCTCAGCCTGTAAGTGCTGAGTAACAAATCCCCTAGAGAAACTTGAACACTGCTAGAAACTACACACAAAGAATTATTTACAGAAATAGTTCACAGGGTGTTTCCAAAGGCAATAATAAAAATATTTGAAAAATAACCAAACCACCACACAAAAACAAAAATAAAAACTCTGTAATCTTGTTATGAGTAAAAATTAGATCTTAAATCATCTAGTAAATTCTTAATTATTTATCCATCTCTTCTTGAGAGTTCAAGTGAGTGTAATTGGTTGGTCCCTAATGAGATTTGGTGAGGATTCACATTTTTTTTCCTGTTGAGTTGATAAGAATCAAATTAGGAGAGCCTCTGAGTATGTCTGTCAAAGGTGTGTATGCAAATGGGCTAATTCCAATGGTGCTGGGAAAGGTCTGGAAGGGCAGCAGGAGTGGAAAAGAAGGTTGGGAGCAGAAGGAGGAGCTGAACTGGTGTAATTTTCCTCTCTTTTTCTGTTTTGCTAAAATGCAGATTAGACACTCAGTGTCTGAATTAATGTCTGCCCTCTAAATAGACCAAGTGCCACTGATGTGAGGCTTTCCAGTTTTCCAAAGTATCACCAAGAAAGAAAACTCAAATAAAACTTGATTAAAGTGTGTAACAGGGAATGCAAAAGTGCACTTCTACAGAAAAATCAAATGCTGCATGAGATGGGATCTCAAGTCCAAAGTCATGCATAAGAATTCAGTTTATTTGGGGGATCCTTCTCCTTAGGTCCCTGTGCTTTGAGCCAGTACCAGATATCTGTGTGCTGTGCTATAGAAAGAACACCCAACCAACAACTAGGATTTGAAGTGCCTCAGATAAATTTACTTTTCTACTGTATTAGTATGATTTTCATCAAAACAAAAGGGTTCTGTTCTAATGAATTTTAAAAATCTAAACTTCAGAGGCCTCATATCTTTCATATTTTGAACTATATGCCTCACAAGTGACAGTCAATAGAGGAATGTTACCTGGGTATTTCCTTTACCTTTTTTTATTGCTTTCCTTTTCTTCAGCTTTTACAGCTCAATTCAATGGTCATTGCAGCCACAGTGATTCAGAAGTCTTAAGCAATGCTTTTCAATTTCAGGTTTGTACACTAACCACACCTTCATTTCAAATAGGGATTAAGATAAGATATGTATTTCCAAAAACACGCTGCTGGAATATGGAGTGGTTGAGTTGTGCTTTGTCAGTTTAATCCCACAGACCAGTGAGGAGGGCGGGCAGGCCATACCCTCAAAATTCCTTAGAAAAGAGACATTCACAAAACCCAACAGGTATGATAAATGGCTTGTGGTGAAGAGAGAGACAAAGCCTTTGTGCTGTTTGGTGCTTTTGCTGATCTCACAGGGCTGCTCTCCATGTCCTGGCTATCTGCTGATCACCTGGGCTGGCCTCCCCACCAGCTGCCCATCTGCTGCCTGCTGCCATCAGCTGTCCTCTGCACTGCTGGAAGTGCTCCTCGGAGCCAGAGCACACTCAGCCACCTTTTAGAAAGTCTTTGTTTTGGAGCAGGGACTAGTGGCCTTCTGCCCCTTGAGCTGCATCCAAAGTAGAGTCAAGAGGAGCAGCAGATCTGCTTTACCCCCACTGTGCCGTTTTCAGCAAACTTTGAAAATACTGATAGCAATAAAACATCTCTGTATTTGTAACATGACTATTCAGATTTTAGTGCAAACAGCACATGCTAGCTCAAATTCTCTAGTCTAAACACCCAGGCATCACATTTTAAGGGTACATTCAAACATCACTTCAGAGGTTTAGATGTTTGCTTTGGGAGCTGCCAGATGTAAGAAATTAAAAGACCTTTTGTGCCACTGTCAAGAATCAGACTCTTCACTCTGGAAGGCATCTGCCCCAAATGCTGGATCTCAGCACACCTGGTGAACATCTGATGGGGAGAGCTCTGGCAGGGGTTGAGCCACACCACATTGCTGTGAGCACACTCAGCTAAAATCCGAGTGCAGAAGATATTTTTGTTGCACATCTAAAAGCTGTACTTAAAGATTCCATTGCCAAAAGACATTTTGAAGTATTGACAACAAACAATGAAGACTTTGATTTCCCAATTGTTTCATGGAAATGTTTGTGGACAGGGTTTTTTGAGGTGGAAATGGTTAGTATTGTATTTAAAAATGTAACTGGCACAAAAAGAGTTTGACATGCATAGCTTAATTCAGGGAGCACAACATCAAAATATGAAACAGAAAAACATTTTTTGTTTCATTATTATGGTAGAAATCCAAAGAATTAATCTTGATTTAGATCAATGTAAATTAATATAATTTGACCCAAAGTTACTCTCTTATTACAGTATTTTTTATTTTGTCCTTGATAAATCTATCAGAAGACATTTCTTAATATGAAAGCTCTACCATAATTAGTGTCAAGTCCAAGTAAATAAAAGATTGTACTTGATTGACAATAATAAGATTATTTAGCTTGCTGTGGCCTTAAGTTAAAGCTGTATTGGCTAGACCTTGTAGAAACACAATCAGACCTGTTGCATCTGAGAAAGGTCACAGTTCACCTCACACATTTCTTCTAACAAATACATAAAAAAACAGTCATCAGAGAATAAAATAATTGGATTTGGATGTGTGGAACACCTGTCATTAAGTTTTATTCTTTAATACCAGTACATATATATATATATATATATATTTTTTTTTTTTTTACTGAAGGTAAGAATAGAGAGCAAATGATAATTTCTCTTTCTGTAGCTACTCCCAGAACAGGGTCTTTTTTCTTACGTGTTTGTTGTACATAAAAATGACAACAGTTCCTTCAGCTTTCTGTAATTTGGCTGACTATGCCCTTGGCTAGGAAAATGAGTTATAGCTGGGAGTTTGTTAACATGATAAATTAAAATCTGAATACTTATGGATTGAAACCCCAATGCAACTTCTTGTTTCATAGCATCTTTTCCTAGTGTTGTCTGCTATTGCACTAATTACTGTAGTTATCAAAAGTGGTGGAAATTGAGGCTTCAGATGCTCTTAGGGAGGAATGTGTGGTAACTTCCCAAGTATTTCATGTCAGAGTGTTCAAGTCCTGCACAACAGGAGCTGTAACTTCCACTGAAAGCAGCTGGAAGGGCAAAGGGGACTTTGGTGAATTTTGTGGGTGTGCTGCCAAGGCCTTTCAAAGGAGCTCTGATAGACTGAAGCGGCCTGGATGAGGTGATCTTTAACAAGAAAGGGAAATGGTTACCATGTAGCTCTTTCTCATCTGGTAAAGCCAGTGAAAAGTCCACTTTTTTCCTCAATGTTCAAGAGAAATCCCTTCATTCTACCAACCAGTGCAGAAAAGAATATCACTCCATTTTGTTCCATTTTTAACAATCTAATAAAAATCCAGTGGAAGATCTGTCTTACTCAGAACTTTTTTTGTTTCTGTAAAACTTTACCTTACTCTGATTTTTTTTTTTTCTAATGACAGTGCTATTTTAATATTCAGTAAGATACCACTTTTTAAAGTGTAGTAAAAATATTCAGCTATGAGTGATATTACCCTGTGACTGCAAAATCCACTGCCTTTAACCTCTTTTTTCTTCCAACCAATCCCATTTTGATATCTTTATTCTTTCCCTTACTTTGCACTAAGACATTTTCATCAGCTACTTTAATAGTAGAGTCAAACTCATTTTCATCAAATTCTGGGGCTTTTGGAAATATTGCTCAATAGTTCATCCAATAATAGTTCATCCATATAAAAAAATGTTCTTGACCCTGCTCTGTATCAGATCTGGGATGTTTAATGCTGCAGATGGGAACATTATTTTCTCACTTCTATAACCCCCATTAGAAGTTCAACCTTTTGAGCTTCCAGAGACACCAGGCTACTGCCCATCTGTCAAGGCAGAAGCTTATTTAACTAAAAATATGTAAGATCTTAGCAACCCAATCATAATTAACCAAAAGCCTTCCCCTTCAGTTAGCCATTGCTTTGATCAGCTGGCCACTGAGGCACAGGTGATGATGGTGTCTGTCCCTGCAGCAGCTTTTCCCTGCAGTGCAAACCCACAAACTCCTCTGTGAACATCTTGAGGTGGAAACCTCTGTGCCTCGTTGGATGCATGGGAGGATCTCTCTCAGCTGCTTGATGACCAACTTTGTAATTTTGTTGAGTATACACTCAAACATAGGCTGGAGCAGTCTGATTGCTAAATTCAAACAAAACAAAAAAAGCTTCTTATCCCGTTCATTGATTGCCATACTGATGGAAGTGAGCCGAACCTGGGCATCTTTTCTCTTTCTCTCTTTATTATAGCTTTTTCAGACACTTTCCATGGCTGGATGTAATCCTGTACACCAGCTAGATACAGATCCAGGCCTACATTCAGCATTTTTAGAACATCTCTCTTGGGAATAAACCTCTTCCTTCACTTCAGCAGGTTTCTGCAGATCTGCATTCTGATCTCTGCTGTGCTGTGAGGCTGAAATCTGTAACTCTCCTGTATGCACTAGAGGGAGATTTATGTTGGTTTGTAGTTGTTTATGAATTATCAGAGATGTGTGTAATTAGGGAAGGGAAATTTGGTTGGGCACCACCATCAGTATTTGGAATATTTTGTTATAATTTGTTACTCTGTTTAGTCTTCTTACTTTATGGTTTAAGCCATCATGGAAATACATGTTGGCCAAAATGCTACATTGTGTAGTTTTAGTTGCCATAATAAGAAATATCCCCTACATTTAAGGCTCTGTGAGTTAATTAATACATTAATTACCAAGTCAGAAACCACTGCAGAGTCACACCACCTAAACTGTGCATTCTTCATTGCTTAAGGGCCTGGAATACAGGCAATTATAAAAAAAAGAAAATGTTTAAACAAGGATTGGACTAAAAATAAGCACACTGGTTTAGGTGGCAAAGGGATTATTCTGTTTAGTGATGGAAGTAAAAAAAAGTCTTTCCTCAGTGTGGTTTTGGATGCTCAGGATTGATCAGAAGCTGTCAGCTCTGAGGGAAGGGCTGCATTTCGAAAAGCTCCTCGGAGAGGAAAGCTGCTGGTTCTTACAGCTGGCAGTGCTGAGGCTGGATGGCCACCAAGACAGGTTTAATACATTATCACTGAGAGTTTAAGAGGTGATGGTATTTTTTTTTTTTTAAATACATCAGCATTCTAACAAGACCTCACCACATGAAACAACAATGTTCACAGGGCACTATAAATCATTCCTAGCAGTACAACGAGTTTTTGTGGGGCGTCCTGATGGGCGTCAGATCTCAGCAGAAAGCTTCATACATCTGAGAGAGAAAGACTTGACTACCAGATTCCTTCTTGTCTGTTTATGTCAAGTGATAAACAAAATGTAATACTGTTTTGACCAGCTTCTGTTGTACAGAATTAATGTTCTGAGTTTCAGCTTAAAGGCCTAGGATTTGCATTTTAATTGTAAACAAGATTTTCACTTTGTAGTAATTTCTAAGGATTTTTTTTCCCTTGAAAAATTCAGATAATAATCTGTCAACACAATTCTTTTAATTGGGGTTTGGATTTGTGCAATATAACATAAGAAAGAGATAAGAATTAATGATTTTAAATAGGCAAAACCAGAACCATTTACTAAGAAGATTTTGTTAAAAGGGAGCTGGTAGCTGGATAATAGACTATCACAAGCAAGACATGATTATAACTCTTTTATAAAAGAGAATCTATGAGAGAAATTATCCACAGCTGAGAAACAGGATTTTACCATAATTGCCACTGATTTTTATGATAGCAAGGTTAATTCTTAGCATTTCATTTTCAAACATTTTGCAAGTATTAATTGAGCTTCATTACATCCTGCTGGAGTATGTGCAAGTTAATAGCTTGTGTGTTAAATCTCTGACATTCTTGATCTCATCTGGGTCTAGGAAACAACACTTTCCCCTTCACAGCTTGTCTCTTCCTGAGAAGCACAGAGCCATTACCCTCCTACAAACTTTGCCTCACCTGTGTAGTTCCTCCAGTTTGATTTGCAGTTAATCTTTCCGCTCTGCTTCTCATGCTCATCGCTGCAGAGGCAGCCGAGTGAGGTCTGTACAAGCCTGGAACCTGACAGTTGTAATGCAAACACAACAAACTGTCACTCCTTAATAGCACCAGGTCTATTACTACAATTGCAGCAGAGCCTGTTCATAAAACAAGCTGATATTCTTTATGCACTCATGGTTAATAGTGAGATATATGTGCTGTCAGCTGAAATACAGGTAATATTTTTACTGCTTCTTAGGTTTTTTATCATGCTACAACAGTCTACCAGCAGCCATATAGATCCCTGAACAAAGACAGCCATCAGAGACACCAAATACACATTTGCCTTTTGGTATAGAGAAGAAATATCTGATTTTAAGCCATTCAGGCTGAGGGAAATTGTATTCACTTTAACACCTCAAACTGTTTGTAAAATCAGCTGGAAAGCAGCTGCAAGCCATTCAAGAAGTTTGATGGCAGGGAAAGTCCTGGAGCTGCCTATAAACTGCTGTTACACAGAGAGCAGGGGCACCATGCCTTTCATGCTACAAAGCAGAAAACAGAAATGAGAATAAGACAGAGTAGAAGAGGCAGGGAAATTATGTGTCTGGTCTTTGCACAAGATAGGAAAACACCTGGGATAGGAATTGAAGGAGAGTGTGGGGCTAGAAGTCTGAAAACCAGAGAGAGGAATGTAAGATGTGAATCAATGCTCTGTAGGAAGATTGGAGGGATTAAAGGCAGGAATCAGTAAGAAGAGATGCTGCTGTTCTCAAAGGCAAGAATGCAGCAGTCTCCTGGAAAGGAGGAAAAGAAGGATTCAACTACTGGAAACAGTGCAAAGACCAAGGAAATAGTGAATCATAAAGTGAAAAGATCCTTTATCACCAAGAACCAAGAGGGAAAAAAAAGAAAGCATTCTTTCATAATCACAAAATATATTAAAAAACTGAATAGTATCTTGCATCTTTATCCTTCCCCAGAAAAGCCAGGTTGTTGTAAACCCATGAGTGTCCTTTTCCCCTTCCTAAGCTAACTCAGTCATTGCTTCCAGGCTTGACTTTGCTGCTGTCCTTCCCTCCAGTGTCCCTCCCTGCCTGCCTCCCTGCAGTGCTCCCCAATCCCACCCTTCACCCCAGCAGGCAGCCCTGTGTGGGGTATCCCAAAAGTGCTGCCCCCACATTGGCAGAGTGTGTGAGGTGATTGCCAAAGTCACTGGGGCAAACCAGGGAGAGAGGTTTTTCACAGCTTCCCTGGTAATGGAGGCAGGAAATAAGTTTCTCACATGCCAAGCTCTTGATTTGCACAAATCTTGTCAGAATGTAGTATATTTAAATGTTCCAGCCTTTTGCTGGGTTGAAATAGTCCAACAGCTTCAAGAGCTGTAAACTGTCTGTTCAAGTGGAAAAACACACTTGAAAAGTGTAGCTGTGTTCTGAAGAGCAATACTCTTCTCGTTTTTAACATTATTCCTAAATTCTTCATTACTGTGAGTGCCTAACTGCACACACAATGTGTTCCTTTCAGGTTGAATTCCCACTCTGAATTATACATGAACAAAAATGAATGTCCAATGGCTTTGCCATGAAAAGATTATCATGTCAAATCCCAGCATTTCCCTTGCATATTTTTCTAAATGCCTTGTGATTTTTGGAGCTCATGGGACACACGACATTTGCTCTGTGAGCTGTGTTATTAGGACAGGAGAATCTCTGCAGGACTCAGGGACAGGAGCTTGACCTGAACACGTGGATGTAGGCAAGGCTGACTTTACATCCAGCAGAGATCAGTGCAAGATATATAACATAACCTCATAATACACCTCTGGGCATTTAAATGTGTGTGTGAATATGGATCAGCTCAGTCCCATGTGAGACTGCCCAGCTGAACAACACAGCCAGAGCAGAGAAGCAGACTGAAGCCTGCCCAGCCTTTCTGCCCACTGACAGATGATTTTTATACCAACCCCTGCATTCCCAGGGTGCTCTTTGGTTCCATGGACTCTCTCTGCTGACAGGCACAGAGGAGCTGGGTGCCAGTTGTTGTGCTGCTCCTCTTTCCAGCACCACACATAATTATCTATGTGGCTCCTGCATCCTTTATCAGTGCTGCTGCTGCTTGCTCCTACGTGTCAGTGCCACCTGGTCCCATGGCAGGGTGATAGACAGGAACAGCCTGCCTGGGAGGAAAGGCAGGAGAGAGAAGGTGAATATGAAAAAAAACACGAGGAAAAAAAGCATAGTGAAAGGTAGGCACGCATATATTTACAGCCTTATTTGTGTTGCAGCCCCAAGGGGTGAAATATCCACTTCCTCTCCTCTGCTGCTGCTTGCTTCTCATGCAGTTTCTTGCACATCTTTCAGATTGGCTGAGAAGGACAGGAACAAGGTCACTTTTTCCTTGGCCAGGAGAAAAGCTGATGCACAGAGCTTCTGGCTGGCTCTCATGCTTGCAGACAGAGCACTCGAAATCTGCAGTGCCTGCACTTTCCCCAGGGATAGGAAACTTAACCACTGTTCTGCATTTGCAATCTATAATACAAGGCTTTAGTGAGATACACCCAGTGTGACAATTCCAGAGCCCTGAATTACACAAAGGAGTCTCAAGTCTACATTCAGATCTGTGTGTAAATGGAATTACACACTGAATTAGTGCTGCCCACCTGTTTCCTTACAGAATCACAATGAAAAAAAAAAGTGCTGGAGTAGTGCTGCTTTATCTCAGAAAACATTTAAAAACCTGTTACTTTGAGTAGTCATTCCCATCCAACTCCTACAGAAAATGGATGGTCCTGGGCTTCCCTGCTGAGAGTATTATTCCCTTGGGTGTAGCTGTTGGTACTTGTTGTGTGTATGAGAAGAAAATAACCTCTAGCACCCAGATCAATTCTAAATTGTAAATATGCAAAAGAAAAACATTAAATTCTGCATAATTTTTGCACAAAAACATGTAAAGCTTGTAATATCCTTTGGAGCCTTCTGATCAAAAAGGCTCAGAGATGTAATGGCTTCAACCAAGGCTTTGGTTGTTTCTTTAACTGAGCTGGAAACTGGAGACTTACAGTGACATTACTGTCATATTTTAAGTGTCCTAAATATTCTTCTGTTTTATTACCCCAAAGGAAAAATAAAAATAAGGGGGGGGGGGTGGAGACAAACAAACAAACAAAAAAAAAACCACTACAACAACAAAAAAGTCAACCCCCAACTTCTGAAAGACATATTGGTGTTGAATGTAGGGAAATGGATTTTTACTTTCAATGAATGCAGCATAGGTAAGATTTGCTGCAGTTGAGCATCCTGGAATAAGCACTGGAAGAGGCTTTTTACTCAGCCCTTTGGTCCTACCATTCAAGTTTCTTCGATTTCTTCCATTGCTACACAACATGCTTTGTTTATTAAAAATCAAGTGACATAGCTGTTATGTTCCTTCTAATGCAAACCCACAGGTGTTTGTGCATTTTTGTTAAAATCCTTTTTGACTTTTATTCAGTCTGCCCAAGAATAAGGCTAATTATTCCTGTAAGGAGATAAATACAGAAAGCAGTTTGCAAATATGAACCCCATACCTATGGTAATCATTGTCATTGGCTTTTAATCCTTAGCACCATGAATTTCCTCCAGCACAGTCTGTGGTGATACTGCTGCGAATTAATTCTGTATTGTTCACCAAATTGTTAGCAAAAATAGTGCTAGATTAGGCCCATTGAGCTCTACTTACTATGGATGTGTGGTAGAATTTAAGAGACCAGAGTTAGGATCATTTTGGCTGGTTGATAAGTTATTTTAAGGGATGGCAACAACACAGTTCACATTCGTTAGAATACAAATTGCAGCTCGCTGATGACTTTTTCAAATCATCAATAAAATATTGTGCTTCCTCTCTGCTTCTCTGTCACACAAATATAAGTTATCTCGGTCTTTAGAAGCCACCTGGGAGAATTGCTCTTAGATGAAGGAATTAAAATAACCTCATATGTTAAGGTTTATAAGCCACAAGGCTCTTGTTAGGAAACGTGCTGCCATGCCATGGTAGTTGTACAGCCTTGTGCAAAAAGAATGTTTCCAAATCAGGCTGTAAACTTGCCCAGAGTGCAGGAGGGGCAGCCATTTGTCACCCATGTGCCATTCTGTTGTTTTCACCACCATTTGAATTTAGCCTAAATTCTTCTCGGGCATATGTGGTTAGGGCACAGCAGGGAATTCCATGTACTACCAGTGCAAATTATCAGATGCAGAATGAACGATTTCGAATATAATCTGAGACATTTGAAGCTCCTTTAATGAATATAAGAATTATAATAGAGGAAGAAAAGACACATTTATTTATACAACTAGAAGAAAACTTCTACATTCATGATTCTCTAAAATATCGTGCCCGAGTGATTCAGTGTATTTAGGATTTTTTTCCCAAAAAATTAAATTTATTTATGAGCAAAATAATTTTTTTAAGTTGAAAATTTCAGAAGCATTTTATTCATATAACTGGCTGTTCCCAGGAAGAAACAACAGTCATGATGAATGCCCATGTTTTGTGGTCTTAGTGAGTTACAAAGAAAACTCTATGCAGCTCATATGAGAACCATGTAAATTTTCTTGCTTAGACAGTAGCTTTGCAGAGTTTGTCAGGCATG